>VYZV01007770.1:21855-52346 GCA_013401275.1 Pandion haliaetus | reverse complement strand
GGTTCCCCTTCTTAAATATGTTTTCCCAGAGGCATTACCACTGTCACTCCCCGCCTAGAGGCGGGTCCGACATTTTGGCGCGCGGGTCCGACATTTTGGGGCAGCGAATTCTTCCAGCAGCTTCTTAAAGGGGCCGCCTCTGCAGCCCCCCTCCCCTGCCACCAAGGAAAACCGTGCCACACAAACCCATAACAGCAGCGTTGTGCATTTTGCACTTCCATGTAAATTCAGATAAGTTATTTGTAAATAAATATTGCTGAAAAGGCATTTTATGGGTGATCAAAACATTTGCAAAAGTTAGGTCATAGGCAAGCACATCTTTACACTACGGCAAAAGTTTTACAGCAGGAATTTTCCAGGGCCTACTAGACACTATGTCCTATTAAGATGATCTGTTGTAACCACTGTTCCTCCCTTAGGATACAGTAAAGAGTCATTCCTTATGTATTATTTACACTGAGCTCCAGCCTGCGTAAATATATATGGTAATGCTGAGTGTGTCATTTTGCACCTCACTGTATGCCCATTATTTTACTTGCTGTGGTAATACACTTGTTTGCGGTGGCTGTTTCATCAGAATATCCTTCAGCAGGGCTAGTATCGTCTCTCAGGTTGTGGTGCATATATTTTGTGAGAGACACAGAGAAAATTGAAATAGAAGAGATTATTTTTTAAACCCCAAGATGTTTGTCACTTAGGAAGTAAATCAGCTGTGCATTATACAGATACATTACTGCTTTTTAAAGTGTTTGTATTTGAAAATCAACTATGGAGGAAGCTGCAAATTCCCTCTGGACTTCTTGCCATTAGATTATTTTAATCATGCAGCAACTTCATTCTCATTTTGAATACAAAGGGCCTGATTTTCGTTAATGTTAAAGACCCTCAGGCACTTTCTAGCCAGAGCAAAGGACTGTTACCAGCAGCAGCTCAGACCTCTTCATCCTTGCTCCCACCAAGCTGGCAGCTTTCATATAGCTGGGGAGAAGGGGATGGGTCTGGTGTCCAGACATCCCCAATGGGCAATGCCAGACCAGATGCTGAACTTCAGCGATGTTGCAGATGGAAGGTGTGGCTGGAAGCTCCTGAGAGCACAACCCTTGGGAAGGGCTCTGGGTCCCCATGGGCAGGAGCAGCCCATGGTGACAGCACCGCTGTGTGCACCTCCCAGGGCTCAGCGAAGGTGATAGGCTGGGGTGTGGGTTTGTCCACACAGGAGAAAGGGGCAGGGGGCTGAGCCCCTGCTCTGGTTTTGCTGAGGTGTGCAAGTCATCTTTTCTACTGAGCTTTCTTAGCAAAACTCTCTCTCTGAGCTAGACAGTAACTGTACAACCTTCCCTCATTTTGGCGTGGTATGAAGAACAAATTGTGCCTCAGCCAATGCATTTTTTCCTCTCCAAGACATAAAGAAAAATGTATTTGATGCCATTCTTGAGTGCTGCACTCACACAAATAGGGAGGAGAGTGTGAACAGGCAATGGAGCTGCCTCACTGCACTCACCCAGCCTCTCACCGACCTTGCCACCTCCACTGTGACATTCACAACTTGCATCTCTGCTCAGTGATCTACTCTATCTAGTCACTTGTGTGGAAATAATTTCACTCCTCTGTTCACCCTTCCAACCTCCTCTGAGCATTCTCCAATTGTCTGTATCCTTTTCAAGAGGAGGGATTAAAATCACAAACATTACTTCAGATGTGGGATCATTTAATGGATTAATGTAATGGCATAATGATGTTTTCTGTTGCATACTCTATCCTTTTGGGGTTTTTTTTTTTGATTGCCAGTGAGCATCTAGGTGTATGAAAGTGACTTTTCTAACCTCAAGATGTTTTTCCTGAGCAGTAATAACTAGCTCAGAGCCCATCATCATGTATGCAAAGTTAAGATTTTGCTTCCCCCCCCACCTTTTTTAAAATGAAGTGCATCGCTTCACACTTAGGTGTTAAACTTCACCTGCCATTTTATCATATAGTCACACAATACTGTAATTCTTCTGCAATTCTTTGCAGTTAGCTTGTCTTTTACTACTCTGAATAATAAAATATCAGCAAGCTTCCCCACCTCACTGAAAAGACTCTTCCCTACATACTCAATGTATAATTTGAAAAGTGCATGTGCTGGAACCATCTGTAGCATGGCACTGGTGACACCCCCCCACATTCCTGCCCTTTTATCCCTACCTTTCAGCTGCTCATCTGTGCAAAGACCTTCTCATTCATGTACAAAAACAAGTAACTTTGTAAAGAATTTCTGGAAAAACAGTTTTTCAAAAGCTTTTAGGAAAGGTAAGGAAATCTGTCATCTGACTAGAGTCCTTCATCCACAGACAAGATTCCTTCAGAGTACCCTAATAGACTTGCGCAGCATAACCTTTTCTCTACAAAAGTCTTTACTTTTCCTAATATATCCCTGTTTTTGTTAATGTACCTGCTAGTTTTGCTCTACACTACAGCTTCTACTAATTTACCTGGTATGGATGTCATCCTTCTCCAAAGCTAAAGTTCCTTGATTCTTCTGCCACCATCTTTTAAATCGGCATCATATGGCCATCTACTCCTCTGGTATTAAGACAGTTTTAAACAAAAGACTAGGTATTATCTAGTAGCTCGCCTATTTTATACTTCAGTACTTTTAGGTTTTGGTGAATACCATCTAGTCTATGCCTTTTGTTATACTTCACTAGGTCAGTGGTCTTATTTGGCCTTGTTTTTTCTAAGAGCCCCTGTTATGCCTTGATCATCTTTTGGCACTCCAAGCTTCTTGCAAATGATGCATTTGGAAAGGTTATTTGAAGATTTAAACAAAAAAGAATATTAAGTTATTATTCAGTATGGGTTTTGGTTTGCATTCTGCTTGTGCATTTAGTCTGATAGAACATATGATTTTATTTTTCTTTTGGGCACAACTTCAGCTACCTAAAAAGTGGTTTTTTTTCTAACAGCTTTCTTTACCTTGTTCTCTAACCATGCTGGCTTTCCTTCTGTTAAAAAAAAAAAAAAATTACAAATAACATGCATTTTATCTGTATTTGAGTATGTTATATTTAAACAATTTAAACATTGTCTAAGCTGCATGCTAGCTTTTTACTTTTTCATCATATGAAACTAAAAGCTGAAAGAGTAAAATGCTGTAGGCAGATTGGGGATTGAGTGCTCAGTCACTCAGACAGGGGATTGATTAGCTAATTCTCTAAGCACAGTGACTTTACAAGGACTGTATAATCTAGACAGGTTATATATACATTTCAACAGAATGTACTAATCTATCAACTGAATTCAAAGATCTCTGAGAGAAACTCTTTATTGATATGAAATTGTCGAGTGGTTCACCCTTCTGCCTTTATAGCCTGTGCTTAAATCTCTGCTCCATCCTAGCCCTCCTTGGTAGAAGATGATCCGTTGTAGTGTGTAGAAGTTCTGCTCAAGTGACATACCAAGAAGGGTCCCTTCCCTCTCCTGGGCCACTGTGCATGGACTGAAAAACAGGTGTTACTCTATGAAAAGTAACATTGGTGAAAAATCCACCCATGTGTAGGGTCTGTGACTTGATTAAGGAGAGCAAGAAGGTAATAGATGACCAGGTAAAGCCAAATGATTGTTCAGGTAACAGGTAATTTGCCCTTCAGACAGATCCAGCTGGCACTTCTGAAACACCTGGAAGAAAAGCCCGTGGCTTGTATGCCAGAGAGCTTTAAAAGGCGGGAGCAGAGAGCAGAAATAGAGGTGAGCATGTTGATGGTCTACCTGTCTTCTATGGAGCAGATGCTCTGTTTTCAGGACTTGACCAAGGCAGCAATGGATTCCTGGGGTTTAATGCATTGTGATTTCTGATAAGTCATTCAGCTGATTAACTCAACCATACCAATCAGAACGCTGTAGTGAGTTCAGACTTCCTAACTTGAACAGGGACCAGGGAGATGAAGGTGTGTGTGAAAAAAATATGCTGGTTTTACATTTGTAGTTTTCCTTATCTGCAGATCTTGTTTCAAACCTTAACTCTAAACCCATGGATTATACACTTCTTGTCTTTAAAAGATAACAAAACAGGTTACATGGTTTAACAGAGCCTGCTCTACCAGCTGAATTCCAGCTGCATCAATAGTATTTCACAATTGAGTTAATTTACTATCTTTTTTTTTTTCTTCAGAAAAAGCTTGAGATCTCCAGGAGTGATGTTTATGGGAGAACTGGGGAAGAAATACTATTCTGTGCTCTCAGAAGCACCAGTTCACTGGTCTATTTAGTAATTTTCTTTTGCACTGCAAAATCCATGTATTAGAAATGAAGAATGTGTACAGCTAAACACTGCTGATCCACAAAATTACTATCTCCTGAAATAGTTATGTCCACCTAAGATAAACAGTCAAGTTCTTCATAACAAGTAAATTTCTGAAAAATATAACTTTTGCTTAGTAAGTCTTTGGAAAAAGTGGAAGATCTGTAGGTAATAGCTCAGATGATAAACTAATGAATGCCAGGAAAACCTTCCTGTATGATCTCATTGCATATACATGGGCGGCTTAGCAGGCCTTATGGAATGAACTTTTATTATCTAGTATACAGCCTTTACAATAAGGCTACATCTAAAGGTCTCCACTGGTGCAGGGTTACACCGTGCTGAGGACTGAATATAAAGCCTGTGTAACAATGGAGCAGCAGGAATTACTAAGATTATAAAATCAGTTATGAAGTATTTATCTTAAACCTTCTTTGAAGTCAGAAGGATTTTTAATGCAACAGTCCCTTGAGTTGAAATTCAGTCCTTTCAAGACTTACTATTTGCTTCTTAAAGTTGCTACAGACTATTGGGTCAGGTAGTCTTACTTCTTACATATCAAAGAAAAAAGGCTTTCATTTAGCTGTTCACACAGAGACTATACAGGAAGCCTAAATTGTAGATAATCCTGTGCAGTAGCAGTGTGTTTCTCCTCTGATACTGTTGCTGAAGTTCTGAATTAAGCACTTGTAGGCCATAAACTTGCAGCATCAAGTTTTGTTCTCTTCCTTTTCAGTCAACTCAATAAAACTCTTCATCTGGTGAAGAAGCTGAGGGACTAAACTTTGAATTTCCAGAAAGCTAGGATTGAAAACAGTGACTTCAACTTCTTTTTGGTAGCAAGAATGACTTTATTAATCTAAACTGCCAAGGAATGAGCCATATTTACTCACAAGCTACCATACCATGAACATACAGATTGCAGACACCTATGTGTCTGCTGAATTGCAAAGGGCTGAGGTGGCCTTGATGTAAATGGAGAAGCAGTGGCTTCTGCTGCCACATAGTCAATGGTCCATTTTCCATCCAAACAATGCTGAGCAAATGTATAGTTTGTCCATTGTGCAGTAGATGCAATATGTTCAACACACATCAGAGTCTACATGCCTGTGCTGTAGTACAGTTGATGAGTTACACATCAGACAATATCTGAATGTTTTGGACAAATTTATTGTTCTCCACTAAAGCAATATCTCCTGGAGAGGAAAAGAAAGAAAGAAGATGATGATGACAGACACCAAATCGGAAAGCTAATGCCCCATCTACTGAGTTTGTTCCTGATAGCTTTTAATCCATATTTCACACTGCATTAATTTGAAAAGGTTTGCAAATGAAAGCTACAAAAATCATTTTAGTGTTAGAGAAAGATGTCCTAAACCAGGACACTTAGGTTCACCCATCCAGCTAATGGAAGAGATTAGAATCAGCTCAGACTGTTGTTGTGGGAGTACTGATGTGCAGGAGAAGTCCTGTTTCTGAAAGGGCTCTTTAGCCTAGAAAGTGATAACAAGAACCAGTGCCTGGAAGTGAAAACAAAGCTAAATTTGAAAGAAGGACATGTTTTGTATTGGCGTGACGATGTAACTGCTGGAAAAAATTCCCAAAGGAAATTATGGATTTTCCATTTGTCCTTAAAGCCAGCACAGCTTTCTGGAATAAAAGCTATAGTCAAACACAAATTTCTGGGCTAAACTACAGTATCTCTTTGTGAACTGGAATGGTGAGGGACACCAAGGAGGTCAAAATAAGAGCTCTAATGATCTATTTAGTATTTAAAGTCCTCTAAGTTCATGAAGCTGATGTTGTACCTGGTTTCAGTAAGGCTGTACAGATGCATGAGTTACCCCAACTGTATAACCAGGCCTTGTTATTTATTTGCAATTAGACAGATGGTCATTATCACTTCATGTAACACTCAGCAGCCTATTGCATTTTTAGGAAACAGGGCATTATCTTGGAGACACAATATCTTCTCAGTGCAGTCGTGTCTGACCAGGTAATGACATCACCCTGAATAGGGATTTCAGCTTAAGCTCTCAAAATAAAAGGGTATCAGAGAAGAATTTAATCCCAGTTTGAACTGAGATTACTTATACCCACTTCCAATATGATTTCCTTCTTTTTCTGAAGAACATAAATCCTCTAACATTAGGGCCATCTTCTGCATTAAGAGTCAGTGATACTGTCAACACAACTTTGCCAAGACTTTGTCTTCACTTCATCTCCATTGACATTAACAAGATGCCACCCTGAAATAAGATGCATCTTGGCAATGTAGGATTTTACTACCTAACCTTCTGAATATTGTCCATTCCTCAAAAAGCATCTTCTGATTTCTCTAAAAAAGGCATATCTCCCAGAAATCAAACAACTTTAGAGGAGATAAAGAGCACCATTGCAATTTTTTGCATTTTCAGTCCTACTAGAAAATCAATGAGCAATTGTTATGAGCTGTTCTCAGATCCTCTAAAATGTTTATTAACAAAAATGTTGTCTTGCTTTTTTCCACTGTGTTTTAATAAAAAAAAAGGTCACAATCTAGCATCAAGAGGGAAACTTGGCTCTAATTCAACACTGTCCTAAACAACTGCTTATGTTACATTTGCTGAAAAATTATATATATTCTTGAATTTGTAGTTGAATCAGGGCTTTTCTATGTCTCAAGATAGACTGCATTAAGCCTTTTTTCTCAAGCACAACCAGAGTTTGAAGCAAGAGGATGTATGGGATCATATTTAACCTTTCCCTCCATTCAAAATAATTAACCAAGATGCCCAAGAGTAGTTGTCTCAGCCACCGGTGGAAATACGTCCCTTCTCTTGACATGGGCAGCATAGTGCTACAATTCTCCATAGACTGACCCCCACCCCACTGTCTTCAGGCCCCTGGGAGTATAACCACCTGTTTTCCTGCACAGGGAGACAAAGGCATGAACCATACTGGGATAAGCTTCCCTAGCACCAGTGAGATAGCCCATCCATGAAAACCAACAAATATATACAGTGCTGCTGACCCAAGGGGAGGGTGGAAAGAGCTGCTGCTCTTCCTACCACTGTCTTTGCCAAGCAGTCACTGCAAACCCTGCCTCCTCCCGAAGGCGGTGTCCTTGGAAACCACTTATCTCAGCATTATCCATTTTCATCCTGTATTATTAAGGAGTTGCTATTTTGCCTGTCTTTTGTTAGGGAGATATGTGATGATAAAGCTTAAGTTTCCATGTTCTTACCTCTCCATCTATCACCACTAGAATAACAAAGATACAAAAGCTTAATGCTGGGAGATGAAAATTATTGAAATGAATAGCAACTGAGCCTTCTCCACCTGATTTTATCTCTCTCTCTGTCCTTCCTCTTTTCCCTGCTTACTTTTGAGAGTGGAGCTCTGTCAATTATCAGGCATCAACCGAATCAGAAAGAAATCATCGAGGTATGTCTATCTGCAGCTTTCCTTGTATTGCTTGTTCTCTACCCTCTCTGCGCAAACCACTGGCAATTTTTTTTTCTGTTCTTGTCTGACTAGTTTTTTTTCACCAGCTTCACAATTAACGCATCTGAAAGCCATGCAGGGTATTTCAGGTACCACACAGAGAGCAGCAAGCTCTCAAAATGTGGGTAGCAAACACACAATGCAGGAAAAAAATAACAAAATATGATTCCATCAGTGGCAAGCTTCTCTCACACTGCGAAACAAATGGACTCCTTTCTTCAGCTTTGGATAAAATATTTCATGCTTAGAATGTACCCCACAGCTCTTTTCTGCCTGGTTCAAAATGTAGATTATGGACATTTTACTTCCCTGGCCTGCAGTTTCCATTTATATCATGTCACTTAACTTCCTTACTTTAATTGTATTTCGCATTGGCTACACTGTAACTGCAACTCTAGTGCTCACTCCATGATCAGTCCCAGTGAAGGGATGAGCCACGTACAGGTGACATCTTGCCCAGGTGTCCCTAATTCCAGAGACCAGGACCTAATTTCCCATGGGAAGGAAAAAGGGGAATCCATTCCTGTCCTCCTTTCATCATCATCAACTTCACAGGAGGGGGGAAGAGAAGGGATTGCACCCTTTCCCCTTTCTTCCGTTATCCCCCCCCCGTGAAGGATATACTCCCTGTTGCCTGCTGGGAGAAGCACTGCCCTGGCAGAGCACAAGGGCAGGGAGCAGGCAGTGGGGCTGCCCGCTTAGCCAGGGTCGGTGTGCCTGCAGGAAGGAGGCAGCACACAAAAATATACCCACTGCTGCAGGTGGGAGTGAGAAGTGTTGTGCCCCATCTGCACCTTGCTCTGAATTAATCTTACCTAATTTGGGTGTTTAGATGTGCTGGGAGTCCAATCGTTTCCACAGTTGGTGCAGGAGTCATTAGATCTTACTGCTCTACTAAGCACAGCAGGATTGTTGGCCTATTAGTTTTATAGCTTAGGGTGCTTTAGGTAAGTGCCTTTAATTTGGGGAGAATGAAAAGTGAGGACTTTGGACCTTCACTCCTGAAGAGGATTTTTTTTTTTTTTCTGTAAGGGCAGTGGGCAATATTACTTTAAGACTTAAGTGAGGGAAACTGCCTAAGAACTATTCCTTTAACTTCCTCCTCTAACATATATATGATAAGGGGAATAAAGTGTGAATACAGACCATACTCCAGGTAAGAGTATAGAGTAAATAAATTTCTTCTAAGTAAGAAGGTCTGATATGTACTGAAAAAGCTTGGCTAATATTGCCGCTGTAACATGTACAAGCGGATGGGTCATAAATCAACTTCACTGGAGCTGTAGGAAAACTGCCTGGAAAAACAGATTCTAATGCAGCTTCATGATAGCAAAATTGCATGAGAAACCTCAGGCTGCTCAGCTGTAACTTCATAAGAAAATTAGATGTCTGTTTTCCCTAGACCTTGCCTTTTGTCCAAAACAGAAGTCACTCTACTTGAATTATTCCCTTCAACGTGTCTTGCATATATACATTTTGACATAGACTGAACTGAACAAGGCCAATTTTCTTCAGTGCTGTTGGTATGCAGGTGAAGATCTGTTTCTGAAGACATTTCTAGTAGAAAATTAGTTAATACATTGTATTTGCAATGAACTTCACTCTGTGATGCACCTCACTGTACTAAATTGGCTCTAGCAAAACGTACTTAGAAAAATGCAGTAGGCAAAAAGTCCATTGCAAAGTTACTTTTAGCAACTTTAAAATGTATTCATTTTCCTGAACAGTTTAATCTAGAAGTTGGAAAGAGTAAAATGTGTGGTATATTTATCAGAAAAAGCAAATTTCTAATCTTCGTGAGATTTACATGTAGCCTATTATAGCAATATCTATTGCATGAATTGCTAAGTATGAGGTTGAAGAAGCATCTAGTTATTATTACTCACCCTATATTTATAATTAACAGTGGAGATTTGTGTGGTTATAACTATTACACCTCGTTAACTGGAGTGTGACTATAGCACCATAGTCACCACTCCACCATCCGGGGTGTTGGTACGTTGGAATACTCTGGATAACAGCAAATCCCAGGTAGCACCAGTACCCTGGGACGGATGGGGTCATTCAAGCTTATTAGTTTTGTTCCCTGCTGACCCCAAGCCTAGGCAGGCTGCTGTGTAGTCACCGTTTTTTCAGTGCACTGTGCTCTTCAGGCATTGTGTTCCTGCAGGAATCACTTACAAGCCAAGGCACAGTGTAAATGCATGGGATCAATTGAAATCTGGCCTCGTAACTAAGCTAACAAGACAGAGTCTGTTTGGATTCAGAAGGACATGTCTGATCCCAAACCAGTGGTTTGGGATCCAGGCTCACTGCTGTAAAGGTGCTCAGGTTATGCCTGTACCAAGGGATTCAGGAGTACTTTCCCAGTCTCAGTCCCATATCTTTACTGCATGGCACCACCTGACAAAAAAACATCCTTCTCTCCTGTCTCTCATTCCCCAAGGTCATAGGAATCAGTGCACTCCAAGCAGTCTCCAGATGAAAGCCTGGCTGTCCTGAGACCAGTCATAGCCTCAGTGTCTTGCACAGTTATCTTGAAGGTGATTCTGGCAGAGGGTTTGTTATCCGAACAGGAACTAGGAAGATGCATTTGCCTTCATCCATCATGGTTGGAACTAATGATCTGAGCTCAATTTGAGATGATTGAATGTGGAACTACAGGGTGGAGGTCCAGACTTTGGTCCAACCAATACACAGGAGGGATACCTGCATCAGCTTTAGATAGACTGACTTTTATTCTGAGCAGGTTTTTAATTCAAGCTGGAAAAGCCCCAAAATGAATGGCCTAATTTCTGGCCCTGGAAAAAATACAGCTGTATCTCCTCAAACAGCACAGTTAGAGCTGAGCCAGGTCTGAAGCTCTGGCACAAATAACCCACAGCCCAGGTATCCAAGAGTCAACAGCACTCAGCAGTGCATTATCTTACACATGCATTTTTCAGGAGGGCAGGAATTCAGTTCAGTGTTGGCATTGTAGACTTCAGTAGAAGAACATGTTTGATGTCAGCTAAGTAGCTAATCCAATGATATCCTCTGGAAGAGCAGACGATGTAGTTGAAAGGAACAAAGACATTATGTGAAACCCAGAACAGTAATTGTCACATTAGCAATACAGAAATTTAACAGGTACAGCTTTTCAGCTCTCCATACATACAACTGCCACTAACATCACTGTGTGGATGTTTACCCAAGGGTGGTGGGATCAAGTCTGTGGTGATCTGAGAATCTGTAAGTGGGAGCTGACTGCTTTTTTTAAAGGGAAGAGGATAGTGCACAAGTCAGCTACCGCAATTTGGAACGTTCAGACTTGCAGAATACCAGGGAAAAAAAGATTTTTCATTAGAAAATGGCTAGTCAAAACCACGTCTCCAGTACAGAAAGGTTGAATCTTAGACAAAAGGGATAAAACATATATATTTTTTTGGAGCAGCAAATAACCCAATGGCCAAAGCTCCTTTGCAGCCAGAGGAAAAACCAAGGGATAATGGTACTTTGACTCAAGTGGGAAGATGGGTCACCAATGTCCCAGGTTTTGAGATGTTCTGAGGTTTCTCTGTTGAATTTTCCTATGTAAAATCTCATTTTTTTATTCTGATCCTGAACAAAACCTTCAAAACCTTTTTTCTGTGTGTGTAAAGTACACTGTTTTGTTTTTCTGGCCAGGCCAGGCTGTCAGTTCCTTTGAGGAGCGGAAAGAGGGAACCCACACAGCATATGGTAACAGTTGGCTGCATTGCTGTTCCCAAAGAAAGCTGTCTGGCTCTCCTAAAATACAGAGAGCCAAAGCATGTGAGGAGAAGTACTGTGGATTAGCATTGACATGCTGTGTTATCTTAGACACCACATTTTTTTTTCTCAGAATAAGGCATAAAGACTCAATAGGACAAGGTAATTAAACATATACTGAAAATAGTGAGTATTCCTGTGTGAATCACTGAAATTACTCAATCCAGTAACCTCCCAGATTAGGTTTAGATTGGTATGATGAAATGAAAGTCTAACTATGGTGTCTGAGAGTTCACAGGTACAGCTAAATATAAGCTCCAAAGAACGGGTGCAGGAAATGGAACTCTGATTTTCCACTCCACTTGGTCATTAGCTGGCTCCTTGGCTCTACCATGCACCTCCCTAACTCTCTTTCTCCAACACAAAATTTGACATAGTTCTAGGGCTGTACTCTCCAGAGACAGTGCCCTCGAAACTGCATGAACAAGGCTCCCTTGTTCGCTCCCTTCCCTGAATACGGCTTCCAGTAAGCCCAAAGCCAGGTCCTCTGTAGTGTGGATGTTGCTGCTCTTCTCTAACAGGAGCTAGCCCCAAGCAGGGCGCACACAACCCAGTCTGTGCCACAGGGACTAGGGATCAGAGATTACTGCCTGACCTTCTTTTATTATATATGCTAAATAATACATTTATAGTAGATATGCTGGTACATTCATAGCCCCAGGGCACATGCTAGGTCTGTATCACAGCCCTCAGTCTGAGTCCTACCTTGGTTACTGTTCATGAACCACCTTGAGTAGTGTCTCACCTAGCCCTTAAAATTCACTGTCTCTTTAGGATCATTGCAAGGAGGAGAGATCTTGCAGTAGATTTATATGTAGTGTAAATGTACTTGAACAGGATTGCCCCAGGCGATCGCATCCAGATATGATCCTTTAAAGGGTGTGCTGAGCTGTGTTGATTACGAATGCTCCCTGTCAAGTGTATTTACCAGCAGCACTTGTTCCCAGCCTTGATAGTGGTCAAATGCCTGCGGAAGCACCAAGAAACCAAGAGCTTTGCAGTTTTAATTCAAATGCTAGTATGTCATTGAAAATTATCAGCAGCCTCTCTACCCCTGGTTATCAAAAGGTCTTGGGAATAAATACTTTAGTGATAGCCAACAAAAGCTATCTGAAAAGGCCTCCTCCCTGCCCTTTTCCTTCGTCATGACTCACCTGGTGACCACTGGCCCTCTGATTTAAGTGTGCAAGTTGTTAATGTATCAATTAGTGGAAGAGCTTAGAGCAGGGCAGGGACTTTGCCTAACAGCATGGATAAAGTACTTGAGGATTTTGCTAATCATTTAAGTGGATTTACTACGTGCCTGGTTTTCTTGGTTCTCAGACAACCTTAGCTGCAAGTGCAGTTTTAGATAAGCTGAGGGGAAATACACATTTTCAGACATGATTAATCTGATATATTTTAGATGTCTATTCTACAGTGAGATTATCATGTCTTAGAGTCCATTGAGTGATAGAAGAGATCTCCATTGACTAAAAAGTGAGCCCTTAGTGTAACTCAGAGGTAGAAAACTCCACTGTAACTACCCACTGCTGGGCAGACGAGTCCCATACTAAATACTTGTCCCAGCAAGTTCAGTCAGCATGCACCCCAGGATTTTTGACTGAAGTCACATGCGAAAGGTGAATGTGCCTTAAACCAACAATTTGGGATCCCTCTGCTTACATTTCGGTAATATTGCTGTCAATAGAAGGATGGTTGTTTCAGTTCATTAAGCAATTGAGTACCTGCTCTGCAGATGTTATTTTGGGAAGAAAAGCAGTTGAGTACCCAAGCACTATAAATCAGTTTAATAACTCTACTTATCTTGGTACATGGAGTGGCTACAACAAATAATTTAGCTGACCATCTTTCTTCAGCTGTCAGCTGCTCTGGAGCAGTGGAGAGATTTCTATCCTTTAGAAAGAGCTCTGCAGCTGCCGAATGTCTAAAGCAATTCAGAGACCTGTCATAGGCTTTCCTTGTGATAGCCGTGAGTGAAGTCTCGCTACAGAGGGGAAGGAAGTGAACTTACTTTGCTTTTTTAGTATGGATGTAATCAGCATCATTACCCAAGGGAATTGAGCTGTAAATCTAATGTCAGCTTCAAGGTTAGTATCATCCAGAGGACTTCCTAGGGAGAGACGGGTTCACTGTGATGAAATATTTTGACTTACTGCTGTTGTGTTACTTTTGATTATGTGGCCCTGCAACTACATGAGCTGTTACCTCAGTGGCCATTTCCTACCTGTGTCCCCTTATGAAGGTGATTTTGAAGACTAAGACAGCGTGCACTGAAAAGCCACGTCAGAGGAGGCGTTGAAGTGTAGTGTTGGGGACCAGAGTGTTAAACTGCAGTGCTCCTTGGCCATCATAATCCCAAAGTGAAAGGAGAGGGTGTGTTTCATGAGACAGCAATTTTAGCATGAATTTCAGTCCTGAACCCTTCTTCCCCTGCAATACCACCTTCCACTCTCCTGCACAGCCTGTGCACAGGGCCTTTCTGCATGAGCAATGGGCCTTCCTTTCACATGTGCTTATGATGAGATTTCACCAGCAGCATCCAGAGCTGTGACCAATGCCAGAGTAATATGAGCCAGTGAATTTCTTCATTCTGTCTCCCTTGCTCTGCCAACTCTTCTGAGAACAATCTTCTCCTCCTGGGGCTCCTTCAGGTTTCTTGGGGAACTCTGAAGTCACAGACGTACCCCTCTCCCTTCTCCAGATGTCTGTCTGTGAGTGGGTGTGTCTTTCCTTCTACTTTTCCTTTTCTGTTCCTACAGTTCTTCAGGGAGACTTGTGGTCCCTTAGCAACCTCAGAGCTATTCTGTTGACACCACCACAGCCAAGCAGGCTTCTCCAGAAGACCTTGTGCTTACTGATGTCATGGGAGCTCATGTAGGAAGAGTATGGGGTTTATCTACAAATCAAAATAAACACAAGCAATCACAGACCCTTAAAGGTATCAGATTTTAATCCTGACCTCTCACTTTCTCACAGCTCCATGCAGTGCTATGACCATACTGAGTTATGTGACCACAATGTCTAGATGCATATGACTCAATCCTATAGGGTACAGTCTTTCACATTTTAGGAAGTCTTCAGCAATCCTCTCTCTTCTCTGTACTATCTCCTGCCTCCCAGCATGGGGGGCTGATGACAGATATCTTGGGCTTCCTCAAACAGTCTTTGGGGTGAGCTCATGCATGGCTTCAAAAAAGGATCTGACTGTTGTTAAAACCTTTAAGCACAAGCTTAATGATGGCAGACAGATAGGGGTATAAACACTTGTTAAAACTAGGTTAAAACCCACAGTTCCTTGTTGTACGATGATTGGTCATGAATTATATTGGAATGGTGGTATTTCTGAAAGAAGCCAGAGAAGTTTCTCCAGCATTGCTATTTCTGAAAGCTGCATTCATTTTCTTGTGAACCTAAAGCTACGTCTTTCTAAATGTCATTCTGGTGAAGGTAAGAATTTCAACACACAGAGATGTTACAGTCAGTGGCTTGATATTTATCGTAACAAACATTAAGGCACTCCATTGAGCGCAGGCTGTGAGTTGCTATAACCATAGATAATACAGGACACTGGTAGGACCCTCCTGTGGAACATAGTTTTAAATCACACATCAAAACATGAGACTGAACAAAATAATCACAGTACAATCAATGGTGCTGTTAACCAGCAAAGTCCCATGAAAGAAATATGAGGGGGTTTTGGTTTTTTTTCTCAAGACTGCTGAGTGTGCTTCATCTTCAAGAATGAAATCTGGTTTATTTTACTAACACATCTCAATTGCAAATTGGCAAAAAGGCTTCAAATGTTCTTTCCCCTTCCTACCCCCTTCCCCATCCATGTTCTCTTCCCCTTCCCTTTTTTTCTCCCTATCTGAATAACTTGAAAGTGAATACTCATGTTTAAACACCTGTGATTAAATATTTTTCCATTCTAACTCAACAACTCCGTCCCCAGTGCATCACTTTATAAACTGCCTTCAAATCTGCATACTTGCTGATGTTGGGTGGACATTACAAAATCCTCTGTTGGAATTTCACTGCACTTTCTAAGTTATCAGAATAAATTATCACAGCAATTCTTTGTAATATGATTGACATGGTAGCAATACCCCCAGTAAGAACATTCCAAGAGGACAAATTTTCCTCGTTTCATTCCCACGTAAACCCACAGGCAAAATTTCAGTCAAAATACTTCAAAGCAACATCTGGGTAACAAAAGTTTTCAGTTTTGCAGAGCTCAGTAAGACCTTGCAGGATCAGATTTCTCTAATCTGAAGCCCGGCCCTAATGCATATTTATGCATATGGAGGCTCACCCCTGTGCAGCCAAATCATGTAATCCATTTGTATATGACAAGATTTACACATGGAAGGGCTATAGTTGTTCTTGTAAATAAACAGCTTGTGAATACACTTGCAATTATGTGCAGGGACAGCAGGTCTCTTTTCAGGCCTGCTGGCTTTTGCTATCAAACTTGGGTGAGAAATAGACTTCACTATGGCTTTTGTATAACCTTTTTTATCATAACTGCATGACTTCTTCCACTGTCTTCAACTGAGATGCTGACTGTGCACTTCAAGATCTTGGACTATTAGGTCTGCTCTCTCTAAAGGAAGTTTAACATCCTACAGTTAGGCTGAAAAATGGGTGGCATGCATGTTTCACTGTACCCTCCTAAGTTCAATTTCTGCTATATAAGTTCAATTTCTACTATATCATGCAAGCTAATAAGGCTAGGAACCGCTTTTGTAAGAAACCAGATAATAGCTTCTTCCTAGATTGCTTCTTGGCATAATAACTTTATTTGGTGGCATCTCATCACAAGACTGACGGGGCCATGCCTCTTTCTTGGTGGAGACTGGATAATGAAGCACTCCAAAAATGCTCTGCCGTGGTTTAATTAGGAATAAAATACATTACATGCTAACTCATAACATATGGGGCAGGAAAGAGATTTGCAATGTAACACATTTCCCACTTTCTTTCCTGTTACTTTTTTAGCATACAAACTAATAACCTGTAATACATAATTATAATAATGAGAATTCTAGTATATCATGGGCATGAATGTAATTTAAAACAAGCAGAGCTGCACAGTGACAGAAAGAAGTCTTAACCTTCATGACAAAGTATAGTTGTAACAGTCATCATGCACATGTTTATGTGAGTCCTAAGGAAGGATTAAGGTTACGTATTACTGGAGTCAGCTCTATCCTGATAAGGTTCTGTTTATTTGTACTAATTATTGATGATATAGTGCTAAACAAATGTGGCCCTATACTGATGTATCTTTCACTGAAATCATTGTCTTGGGAGAGTGCCTATAGCCTCCTACACTGATTCCTTTCCACAGGTCTAGTGGGGAAGAGTGCTGACCCAGGTCCAATTTCTTGCTTTGCCAAGGATGTCTTGAGAGGTGGGAACAGCCTTTTAGTCTTCCTGGCCCACTAGGCCCATGAAGGATTTGAATACTTGGCCCTTGGACTTCTAATTGGCCTGGCATCATCTCACTGTCCCATGCAATGCCTGGGGAAAGCAAGTGCCTCAGAAGGGAGTTCACAACCCAAGTAGGAAGGTGTCTGCACCAGCCGATAAGAGATGCCACAGACAGCTGTGTTTCTTAAATCCCTCTCTCTCCACAGTCCAAGCACTTAATGCATCATTTTCCTCCATTCAGGATTAATTCCTGAGCTCTATTCTTTCCTTGAGAAATACAGCAGAGATCAATACTGCCTTACAAAGGATAGACTGCAGTAGTGGCAAGGCTTATGTATCACACATACACCGTGTTGGATAATTCAGTAGCCATAAGGCACCAACATCACCTTTGAGCATATTAAATCCTTTAGTACACACTCTTGATAGAAGGTAGTGAGCAAGCTAGCGGCCTCCTACTTCTCAACTACTGCAAGCAAGTGCCTAAACCAACAGCCACTTGAGCCATGCTTTTGGGTCTGGAGGACCTTTATTCAAAATGCAATGGAGAAGCTGCAACAAGAGCAAATGAGAGTGACTTTCTTGCTTCCCAGCCCTGCCTCCCCAAAAAGGAACCCCATACACATCCCAGGTTCACCTTTAGTCCCAAGGTAGGAGATACACCCATAATCACCTATGATAAAAGAAAGCTGAACCCAGGCCCCCCAGATCCTGGTGGAGTGCTTTAAGAAGCTGGTTATTTCTGAAAAATGGAGAGCACACACTCAACTCAAGCCAGGTTTTGAAGGAATGCAACAACTGATGCTTGTTTTTTGCAGGCCAGCCTCAGCAAGATGCCCATTAGCCCAGGGTGTGAGAGGCAGATGGACAAACACAACCTTCTCTATCTCCTCCAGGCAGTTCTCCTAAGTCTGCCCCGACAGGGAACTTGAGACATGTTGGGAGTTTTAACATTCATATTAAAGATGTCTCACGTTTCACTAGCTCTGGGGCGAGGTGAGAGGACAGCAGTGAGAGTTGAGGCTTTCTTTGAATCTAGTCCTGGGTGTCTCCCTCTCTAACAGGGGAAAAAAGCATTTTTGAGGGTAAAAACACTGACAATTGCAAGAAGCATAGTTAGATGCAGTGGTAATTGGAGGGTTACCTCAGTTGGGCAGAATCAGATTCCAGGCAAATCTATCTGCCAGAGAAAATCAATCTGAAGGGAAAACCACATCAAAACCATGAAGAAAACAGAATTAGAGTGGAGAAAATTCTAGTCTGCCACTTCCCAGGCCTTATAAAAAGAACAAGCCGATTCAACACTCTGCTGAAATGGTATTACCTTCTTATCAAACAAACTGAAAGGGAATGTAAAGCCAGTGCTTTTATATATACAAACTGCATTTTTACCCACGTTTTTTTTAAAAAGGGTGTAAGTCCAGCAAGAGAAATCTGTTGAATTTCATTTTTTTTGCTGACACAAATAAAAGGAGTGACTGAATCCTTGTAATCTCTACTATTTTTCTGATTTATTTTTCTATTCAGAGACCCTTTAAAGTAATAATTTCTGACTAAGAGTTGACCTAAAATCAGATTGCTACATAACTTTAACTTACTTTTTCTGTACCCTAATAGCCATTTACAGTATAAAGAACTTCCTGCTCAGTCGACAGCTTCTTCCTTTTTCAGTAAAGTTTACTGAGTTCACAAAAATGCTGGACATTGCACTTGAGCTGTCACAGACAGCTAAAAACTGCTTAGCTCTAAACTCTGAATTAAAAATATTTTTTTATATGAAACTTGAAAACTAGCCAAAGATGAACTGCAGTTTAAATTTCATACCCACTCCACAACTCCAAAGGTAAGATTCAGTAAGAATAAAGGCTTTGATTAGCCTCCAGAGGTCAAAATGGGTTGGACTTTGTCATGCAGAGAACAAGTAGCTCAGTAACAACTTAATAGGCTGAAACTAAATTCACACACTGCAAGATTCAAACTAAATCTATGTCATCATCCATCAGGAATTAGCAACTTGAGAAGAAATGAGATAGATACTGGCAGGCACATGGTTTATCCTTCAACTCAGTTTGTTAAAGATACAGGTGTAGATGTAGATATGATCATACTGTGCATGGCTGGGTGCATGTCTCTATACATATACAGTGGTCTGTTCATCCCTAAAACCTTTTGCAGGAACTGGCCATTTTTGAGCAGATTGGATGGAGAATTAAGAGTCTTGGAGTTGTTATGAGAGTCATGTAAAAAAACTGGGAGAGGAGGGATGGAGACTGCAACAATTCTTCATCCAGGAAAGGGCTACAGCATGAAGCCAACTTGTACTAGAGACCCAAATCAAGGACAGCTGTTACAAACATCCCAGCTGGAACAAATGTTTTATCAGAGTATTGCCCTATTTTAGAGACCAGAAAGCTCCCTTTCTAAGAATCTGGCTTTTGTTTTCTTAATGTTTCTGTGGCTTTCTCTCCCCTGACTTTTCCACTGTTCTCCTTCCACTAGTAAACTAGTCTTGGTTGTGCTGCATGGTACAAGAGAAATACAAAGATTTTTAATTAGCCTGGAAGAGGAGAAATGTAACACTATTGAAGGNGAGGTAGAGTCACATGGTGGTTTTTTTTAAGTGAGCTTCACTTCTATTTTCTGTTTCAGCAAATGTTTGTTTTTCAAGGTGGCACTTTTTAGTGATTTCTAATGTTTAGTTTAAGATCTGTTTTCAAGAAGTTGGTATGGCCCTCAGTGTCAAATGGGTAATTGTTTTCATTTATTGCAGTCAACATTTTAGAACAAAGAGTAAGAGCAGTTACATTGCTGATTGTAATACTAAAGAAAAATATATGATGAGTCACTCTTGATAGTCTTTGACCATAAAACTTAGGTTAGCTGTGCACACTACCGATTCAGCTGAACACTCTCAGCATCTGGATATTCTTTGGATCACATCTGCACTGGATGCAGCATCTGTAGAAATCCTGATCCTTTACTTTCTTCTACCATCCAATAGACCCATCCTGAGATGGCCTAACCTGAAGCTTTTCCTGAAAAGGATGTAAGACAAAGCCCAGTGACTTTAAAACAACTGGTTTCTAGTTCCTTTGCAACAAGTAAGCATGCGCTTGCAATGATTGCTAATGCTAGGTGCTGTTTATGTCTAACTTTTAATGAAGAAAAAAAGTTTTATATTTGCAGCAACTATCTTAATAACATACCCCCCAATCAGTCCAGCACTGATTAATTCTAGATGTAACCTGTCAGCAAGACCACCCCAGTGGCCTAATTTATTTGTCAAATTAAAAGTATGTGTGCATTGCTACAGAACCACCCATGTGTAGTGCGAGGTTAACGTGTAGGGCTTGACTCTTATGCTGCAATTGTTTTTATTTTTTTAAATTTAAATAATTCATCACTAAAAGGGTCAACTTAATTTTCCCCTCCCCTTCCCAGACAGACTGTAATTAACAGCGACCACATTCCTTATGAGGTTTTACAACTTTAAATACATAAGCTACACTGTGTTCTTGGTTTAAAAGACTGGACAGTGTCCTTTTAATATTAAATAGAATTAGGTGGTGTCTGCTTGTATTACAAGCTTTTTCATCTTATTGATGAATTCTTTTGGGTTCTTATAAAGCATCATAGTGCAAATTATTCCTCATTGATCTCTTATATGGAGGTGGGGGGAGAGCTGAAAGAGTCTATGTTTCAAAGTAACTGGCTGTTAAATATTGATCCATTTAAGTTAACAAGAGCCTTCTTGTCAAGTTTTCTCTAAGCTCCTATATGATTTACACTTTTATTTAGGAGTTCATATAAAAGAACTTATTTCTGTAAACAGTTTGATAAAGACACCAGAAACAGCATGCAGGAGGGGAAAAAAAAAAAAAAGAAAAGGCACTTACACCTGTACAGCAACACATGATTAATTTTTCTGGTAACTGCTATTGCAATGATTGCTTCATTTGCTGCCCTTGATGCAGGGAGGATCTGTCATCTCAAAGGTTTTTTCTTGCTGTCTATGAATTCTCCTGAATGTACCTGCTGTGGGATATCCCACTTGTCTTCCCAGGCAACTAAAAGCTGTTCCCATGCAGCAATGCTGCCAGTGACTACTCCTAGAGAGATAACATAGCCTGCTTTAAAGCAAAACAAAAAAAACCAACCCCCAGCTAAACCATAACAGATGTAGAGGCAGAAATGCCCTGTAAAATAGACCATGTTATAATGTCTATTTTCAGTTTTTGCACTATAAGGGTACTTTCAGGTATAATAGTTTTTGTAGATGTCTGATAGCCCTTAGCAGCAGGCTTTATAGACACTATTAACTTGGAATTAATTGGGGGTGCCTGAAGATGCCCCCATATTGTGTTGATGGAAGGGTTGACCTAAGGCACATACAATCTAAGGGTTGACTGCAGCCTCAAGCTTTTTTGGGGCCATAGACCTGACCCAACCACCAGGCCCTTCCCTGAAGTTCGTTGGGTTGGATATCCTGTTGTAAGTTTCTGCTCACAGGTGGGAAGTGCTGGGGTGAGATGGGGATTGCAGCTGAAGAGCAGAGGAAGGGAGCAACCCAGGTAGATAGCCAGGGTAGGTGAGTCTGAAGAACAGGCTCTGAGGATGAGATGAAGGAGAACATGCTCAGAGCCACATTTAATCTAAGTTCAGGCCATAACTAATATGCAGCTAAAACCAGGCTTCCGTAGGAAAACACAGACCGTAAGATACACAAGGGTGTTTTGTTCAGTGGATGAACAGCCTAATCTTGCTACCACAAGCTGTGCTTGAACTCTTCTGAGGCCAGCCCTGAAACTCCGGGGCTGCAGAAAGTCTTGTGAGAAATGAACCATATAGCACAAAAAGATTTTGGCTGGTGTGGAACTTGGCTCATGTCCAGCTGCCTTTCAAGGTCTGCCTTTGAAGACAAATTTGGCATTGCAATAGAGAGCAGGAGCTGCAGTCCTATGTTAGGGGCTCCCTGATCCCATCTTCTTGTGCAGCACAGCCACCCATCCTGCTCTTCTGACTGCTTCCTCCCTGTGCAGGGGATAAGCAAAACTTACCCCAAACAGTGTATTCAAGGCTAAATCCTGCCCTCTGGTGCACTGCTGCTGAAGGGGGAAGGAAGACTTGATAAAGCTCTATCTTTTGGTACAAAATTAATGCACCTCATTTACTCCTGATTTTTCTGTCTGTCAGGTTGTGGCAGTCACCACCATCTTTCAGCAGATGGACTTGTTTTGCAAAGCAGAACATTGGTATTAGGGAGGTATGTGGTATTTCAGTTATGGTTGCCAACATGTATCTCTATCTTTGAGTTCTTCCTGTGTTTGGGTTTTTGTTGTTTTGTTTTTTGTTTTTTTTTTAAAGTGTCAGTCGTAAGCAATAACTTTTCTTGTTGCTGCTTTACAGATAGTCTGTGTGTGCATGGATTCAACAACATCTCTTGTGATAAGGTAAATTATGTCCAAGCCAATGATACTTATACTGAAAGTGCAAGATAAAATGCTTAAGAAATGGTAGATGGAAGATAGAGTAGATTCCTGGGCAATCACTCCAAATATTATGTGACAGTTTGATCATTTCAGTGCCATGTAGCTTCATGTTCCTGCTACAGTGTTCTCTAGAAATACATTGAAAGCTCTTTGACTTCTTCAGAGCTTTTGGAGGCCATGATGCGAACAGGACTCTAACCTGGGGTCCCAGCCCAAGGCTTAAGTCACTGAGTCAGGTTGTTTCAGAGTGTTGAAATGACAAGTAATCGATATTCCACCCCAGCTCACCTCACATCAGCCACAGCCGTACCAAACTGACCTGGCCAACCCTCCATCACTAAAGAGAGATACCACAAAAAGGGAATACAGATTAAATGCTTCTGTGCAATTCCTACTGGCTAATGTCACCTTCACCAGCTTATTTGTGTTTCTGTACACCTGACTCTGGTTTTCAAATACTGGAGTTTAAAGTATTTCAACTTCAAATTGCCTTTTTTTGTTTGTTTGTTTGTTTTTTGTTTGTTTGTTTGTTTTTTGTTTTTTTTTTAAACCTTGGAGGTTTGAGCAGAGGGTCTTGGAAGACAACAGCCAGTCTTTACATGGAGTTAATAAGGGTTTTGTCATTGTCTAACAAATGGGCAAACACACATGTGGCAATATTGCATTGATGTAATCAAAAGAGAGTATTTTACAGCAAATTGTATGGGCTTAGAGATTGGGTTTGAAAAAGTTTTGGAATCGCTTCATTTTTTTACTTTTTCTTCCAGGTCAAGAGCAGGAGGGTAAAGGGAGGATAAAGTCCCTTCAAACCAGAAGGGACTGGCCAGACAGGGGTGTGGGGGACTGACTGTCTGCCAGGGGGCTGTGGTACAGACCACTGCAAACTGGGGTGACCTACTGCAAGCTGGTGGGTCATATGTTGCTCATCCTCTACTTTGATTTTCACTGCAAGTTGACCAAATAAACTGTTAAAAATGCAATTCAGAATTCAGAAGCTGCTGTTCAATTTCTTCAGGAGCCTAATGCAAGTCTTCTTAACAGCACCTGATTTTAGGGAGTGAAAGCTCACGGCTCTGCACTTTGTGAAAATGAGGAAGGTCTTTCAGGCTGGTTGTCCAATAAGTGAAGCATTCAGAATAACTCATCTGGTTTCAAGAATCTTGTCTTAAAACATCTTTTTGCTATTCCTTTTCCATCTAAGCAAATGCTTTAGTTGCCTCAGGGATACTGTGAGTCTGTGTTGCACATCCTTTGTGCTAAAAAGTAGTTCACACAGAACAAAAATGAAAACTAAGGCTGCTTGGGAATTTTCCATCAAAATTGACCTTTGAAAAATACTGGAGTTTCAGCTCAAAAAGGGCAGTGTGGATTTCCTCACCTCCTCAAAGAAAAAAATCTTTTTTCTTAAGGGGGTGGGGGAAGACGTTAATATTTTTTCTGGAAAGTTTTAATGTTCTGATTTCAAAATATTATTATCCCTTATAAAAATTCTAATTTGGTGGATCCAAGTCTCCTTACCCTTCCCTGATGTTCAGGATCCACAGAGGGACTGCAGACCCCATGCTGGGTTTCCTACTGCTTCTCCAAAACACAATTGTTTCACAACATGGCAGATGAAGAGCCACTGAGAAGTCCAGGGAAGCGGACTTGAATTACTGCTCCTATGAGCAACTCTGCGACAGTCTTTCCAACTACTTCTGATTTTTTTCTGACATATTATGGATCTTGAACTTTTAATGAAAAATGTTTTTTTTCTGAAAAATTTGATTGTTTTTTCTATTTTTATTTTTTTCAGAAATCTTCCTTTCTAAGCAAAAAATCTCCTTTCACTTTGCTCTAAAGAGAAACTTTCTCTAAAGAAGTATCTAGTAAGGCATTTTTTCTTTTTTTTTTTCATTAGTATGGATTTTGTACACTGACAGCTTTTGACCTGAAGTTTCAAAACATCTAAGTGGCGATCAGTGCGTCAGCGATGCTCTTTGAACGGGTCACCCAACTCGTAAATGGCCAAAATATTGCACCATCTTGTGGTCAGCAGGATTATGGCATCACTGCAGAAATCCCTCTCACCCATATGAAGAAGGTAGCGCTAGAGCTTTGGCTAGATAGATACCCTTCATTCTCAGTACAGATATACCAATCTTTTATCTGCTTCAAACAGCTTGCTTCTTCTGCAAAGGTGAGATTTGAATAAAATTATTTCTCATTGATTTATTAAATGAAAAGGCCTCATGTAGCCTTAATCTAGCCTCAAGAACATTTGATGGCAGAGTTTATTGGATGATTTTTCTTGTGTTTATAATCTATATAAATTATGCAATATTTTTGTAACATCATATATCATGATGTGATTTAATATCCCATATATATTCTTGTGCCTGAAAGTAATGTGGAGAGATGTCTTTGAAAGGCCATTAAGTATAAATAAATTAGAGTGAGAGCTAGAGTGGTACTGATGAATAACATTCCTCGATAAGGAGACCTCATAGACTAAATGGGATGAGTAAATTATTACTTAATAATGCCATGCTTAAAACATTCCTAATAGTTAGGGCATTCACCTGGGAGTGTTCATGCATCTGGCCAAAGGGCTGCTTACCCAGCAGCTCTGTAATGTAAAATAAAATGCAGTTCCAGAAGCAGGCACAAAACGCAGAAAAACTAAGAATAAGCCCTTATCACCAGGCTGTAGATGATGTTCACCTTGCACATGTGCTCTCTACCTTATAAACCCTGATTTCTCTGCTGGGCAAGTTCATGGCTTTCAAGGGATGCAGGTTGAATGCCTCAGCTGGGGCTTTCTGGGCATCCCTGGTGCCCAGTGAATTTAGGAGCCTCTGGCACCTACAAACTACAAAGGTGAGGTTGGCTGTTTTCTAACCAATTTGGGTGGTTTGCTTCCACCAAAGTTCTTCACCAAATCTAGCATGTTGTCTGTGCTCCAAGGGTCTTAGAGGAGCTGCTCGGCTGATCTGCAGCTGGAAGAAAATGTGGATGATCCAAGGAGCTGAAAGGACTCTGTGGATCAGAAACCGAGCCAAAAGCAACGCTTGGATCTTAGATCCAATGCTTGTGCTCAAGTGTGTGAGCTACCACTTTCTCCTGAATTATGGCAGTGGGATGAGATAAGTAGGCAGGGGGAGAATTATGGGCAAGCAGAGGGGTCCAGCATCTGTGGAATTAATCGTTGCTTGCTTTTTAAGGTCCCTTTTGCCGTCACGTCTCAGGGGAACAACAGGCCAGGTAAAAGATGAGTTGGAAAATGTAACTGAGGAGATGGGATGGGCTTGGTCAAGGTGAGAGCTGCTCTGAGTACACTAGGAGGAGAATCACACCAGAACAGTGTGGAGTTTTTTGGCTCTTGCACACTTCTCAGAGTCTCAATGGGTCAACTTCTTTCAGGAATGGTTTTGCTACCAGTCAGCACTGCAGCCTGCAGGGGACTGCAGAGATGCTGTGAGCCAGCTCTAAATGCACTCGCTTCAAGTGCTGAAATTCATCCTTCTTGCAGGGAGGATATTGGACCAAGCTGGGCTCTGCCCTGGCAGCATCAGTTTGGGTCTTCACCCTAAGTTACAGTCAGCGTGGATATGTCCTGATAGAGTCTGCTGAGCAAAGATTCCTCTTCACCGTCAAGGTTTTGGGGGACTCAGAACACCTATTTTTCCCTGCCTGTTCACAAGGGCTGGAAGTCTGTAGAGATGGCTCTGTTCTGGGGAGGCTTGATGTTCACATCACTGTTACTCTACACTGGCGTTTTCCCCATCATTACATTAGCTCTGATTAACCTCCACTGCCGGTAGCAGTGAAAGGAAAGTGAGAGTGGAGGCTGGCTCTTTCTTTGCAATTTCACTGTAGAGCCACTAAACACAGTGTGGACAGAACAGTTCCAAGCTCTGCTGGGGTTATTCCTGCTTTCCAGCGTTTTGCTGAGCCCACATCAGTGGTCCCAGAAGCACAGCTGCAACAGGAGACGCTCAGCCTTGTCTGCAGTTATCATTTTTCCATAGTGTGAGAGACCCCTGTGCGTACTCGCCGTTTTTTACCTATATTGCCATAATAGAGACTAAAAGGTACTGTGAACCTCCTCTGTGTTGCTGTCATGAGAAGAACTGTAACGATCAAGCCAAACTCTGCATTAACTGTGTCCACTTGAGTGGATTCAAAAAGCTCAGTCAGGCTCTTGGCTATGACTAAATCATCTAATTATAGCCTTCCCATGCTGTGCTTTTCACATTCGTTCCTGATCCATCATTGCATTGATTTTTAGAATTGTGTTCTTTAGCACTCCATGGTCTCAATTTTCACATCCTCCTTGTCTCCTGTGCTCTCAACTTCTCTGCGCTTGCTGCATGTTGACTACTCATCTTTCTAAACATTTTCCTTAAAGGAAAGGCTTTTAATCACATTTCTCTTCTGAGGTGGAGCGCAAGGTGAGCCTTGATGATTTCTGCAACACTTTGACCTTTGTACAAGTGCAAGGTCACATTAGACTTTCTGTGGTCCTGTACTGTGGCTTTTGATCTGGACAAATAGATGTATCATTCTCACAAGCGATGTCAAAAATTGCAGAGTGGTAAAGTGTGACCTATCTCAGTCAGCTTGCTATTGAAAATATTGGTGAAGGAAATCAGAAGTGTTGTGTCTTTGCCATAGTATTGTGAAAACCTGAAAGCCCCCGGAGTTCACAGAGCAGTGATACCATGCCCCAGACAGCTCAAATTTAGATCAAAACAGGCTTCTGGGAGGAACTTACAGACACAGGGAGATGTTTCAAAGGTCCTCGTCTAAGTCTGAGCTGGGTCTGAAACTAGTTGCATTTAACAGTGTTGGCAGTCCTGCTGTTTTATCTTTGAGTTTTGTGACACTGGATGTTTCTCCAAAAGCCTCAACTTTTGGAGTCAGGATAAATATGTAAGGCTCTTGATTTTGATATTCTCTCAATTTTACAGAGTTCATCTGTGAAGTAGGAATTTGAAGAACTTAAAAAAGCACTCGACACATTATTAATTTTTAGAACATAATTTTGGCTTTAAAATTTTGGTCTTTTTTTTTTAAATCTTATGTCATGATTGCATGAATTTCCTTGCATCAATTTTGCATAGCTTTAGCTCAGCTTGAAAGACAGATTAGCTCTCTTACTAAATGTTCCCAAAAAGTATGACTGAGATTCCTTTTTAATACTGTTCTCAGTAGAGCTTATGTATAATCCTTTCCAAAGTGTAAAATGCCAAGGGATGTTTATATGTTACAGCTTATATGACAGTATATTGTTGTTCCTTCACACTTCACTGAACAGTCTACGAATACTAATCTATAAATCACTTTTCTCACAGGCACTTGAAAACTTTGTGCTGTTTGTGGCATTGTCTGTTCTTTTCTAGATATATAAAACACTTCAGTTAAAGAACAGCAGACTGTAATGATTTCACATTTGTTTTTCTGCAGTATTTAGGTGCCCTTGCTAAAACAATGGCCAAATTATGCTGGACTCTGTAGGACTGCATGGGTATGTCCTGCTTCAGGGAAGCTGTAAGCGGACGGGCAGAGGTGGGATCTTCCCTAGTGCAGGAGGGGCACTGAAGGGCAAAGGGGGATGGTGGTGGTCTTTCCCCCAGGATCATGTAAGGAGGCCTGGGCAGAGTTTGGAGTTGAATCAGTTCCTCCCAAATTTCAAAGGCTGCACTTCCACTATGCATTCAGGTCCCAAATTTCAAAGGCTGCACTTCCACTATGCATTCAGCAGTCTCCTTTCAAGGGTTAGTAAACATCAGCATGTTTACTCACGTTTCTGAAAGCAAAAGCCTTCTCCTGTGAACTCTCCCCACTATCCCAGTTGGAACCTGCCCTTTCCTATATAGAAGGGGGAGGTCCAATGCCGTAAGGTTTGTCTTGGTTTTAGGGGAGAACAGAGATTCCCATGAGTGGGGCAGGCATTAAGTGCAAAAAATGAGAGGAAGCAGGAGACTTTCCCTGGCACTTTCTTGCCAGGGCATAAGACAAAATGTGCCCCATAGTGAAAATAGTCTCCCTGCCTGCTCTAATAGACTGGCTGCAGAGTGAAGAGGAGGCTGCTCCTTGGAAAAAGTGGTGGAACGGTGTCTTCCATATCTTGCTTTGCTTCAGGACAAAACTGTAATAAAACAGCATGGGGCAACACTCCCATGCTCAGTCTGTGTAATGCGAAGAGTTTGTTGTGCGAGAAAGAATGTGTAGGCAGGAATAAATTTTGTTCTTTTTATTTTCCTGAAGAATTTGCCTTTAGAGGCGGGACAAGAGTACAGATTTTTCACCTGCTCTGTGTAGTGGCCAGAAGGGTTTGCCATGGATTTAAAATCTTTTTGGGCAGTTTTGCTTGCCTATCTCTTTTTTTTTTTTTTTCCAAAAATCATTCTGCGTGTTTGTACAACTGCAATGAATTCCAGGGACTTCTGCATGTCTCAGTGGAACAAACCATACTGAGAGACTATAATGCAGCCAGGGCCCATAAAATATGCAACTGAAAGTCTATAATTGGATTTATTAGCAGACATTTTGCTTGGGAAGATATGAAAACCAAACCACTGAACAAAGCAGAGCAGTAAACTTCAAATCTTAATCTGTACAAAAAAGTAAAAGCCATCAGAGGGCTGTAGCAAGGAATAGTGATAATGTAGTATTTGGGGCTAAGCATGCTTGATAGCTCAGCCGGGGTGCCAGCACCCACTGCTCATGGAGGTCGGTGGGACTTCTGAGCTAAACATCTTGGTTTAGCAAAACAAGGGGAGCAAGATTAAGGAGCAGAGTGTGGTCGTTAACAATACGAGAGATCCCTGGAGAGGAAGGACTGACCCTGAAAAAATGGTTTCTTCCCCAGGGGACCTGTTTCTCTTCTCAAACCAGTCCTCAGATGCCTGCTCTTCTCTCAAAATCAGTGTGCCCTGCTGACAGGGAGAGATGTTTGACAACACACTGTGGCTTTGGGACCTGTCTCCTGCCTCAGAACTCAAGGGCTAGTGGCTCCAACCGAGTTTACCTTTTAACTATGCTTTTTTCTGCTATCTGCCTCCATGGTGGTCTCTCTAAATCCATTTTAGCCACAGGGCTGGAAGATACAGCCAGTTAAGCACGGGATGGGAGAGGTACCCTTCAGAAAGGAAGGAGCTGGGATTCTCCAAAGCAGCATTGGCTCTGGTGCACGATGAGCAACCAGGGCATTTCTGTTCTTACCTGAAAAAGAAGCAACATCCATAAAGGATTTTACTTATTTAAAGGTTTTAAAGTATGCTGTAGAAACATAACAAAAATACTTGAAACAACCTATTCTGACAGATTAATCCCATGAAAAAAACCAAACAGTTGGATAAGACGAAGTGTGGATGCTTTTAGCCTTGGCTATCCAGATCTTCTTACTCAGACATAAGGGGGTTTGTTTTTTGTTTGTTTTTTTTTGCTACCCCGGGAACTGAATTTCACACAGTTTTAGTTGCAGGAACAGAGGAGGCAGAGTCTGGCCTCATGGGCTGAAGTGGAGGGGTGGAACAGGGATAGGAGAAAATATGTGGATAATGACCCATAACATGGATTTTGTTTGTTTGTTTGTTTAGAGAAACAAACATAAAACTTCAACACCAAATTTTTGCCAGCAAAGTTGGTTGTGCAGCCCTAATTATTTCACCGAAACGCACACACAAAAGCCCTGAACTCTATCACACCTGGAAGAGGAATATGCAAAAAAGACAGACCCATATCCTGCAGCCTGGTAGTAAGCAAACATCTGTCAATCCAAACACAACCAAGCATTTACTTCACTGGAAACAGCTGGAGTAACTACCCCAAGCACCGGCCCGTCGAACCCCAACCCCGGTGGCAACCTTGGCAGGTTGTAAAGCGACTTCCCGCTGCCCACGCCGGGGGAGGGGGAGATTAAAACAAAACAATGCCGAAGAAGTGAGAGCGTCTCGGGGGGAGCCGGGCTCGCTGCGGCGGCCGGGGGGGAGCGGGGGGAGGCCGGGCCGGGCCCCGGGGCCCCC
>VYZV01007770.1:0-21407 GCA_013401275.1 Pandion haliaetus | reverse complement strand
GCAACCCCCTGCGCTCCCCGCTAGCCCATCACTTCGGGAAGTTCAGCGTCTCTCCCCGGCGGCCCGCCGCCGCCCTGGTTTTGGAGCGGTGCTGGGGCAGGCAGGTATCGCTCCCCGCAGAGGTTATCGCGTTTAGGCTGCGGCTCCGGTTGGGGGGTGGGAGGTTGAAGCGGGTGTTTAGGGACCGAGGATGCTGCGGCCTCGCAGCCCCAAGTGCTGGGAGGGTCCGAACTCGCGCTCCAGCTTCGAACCGGTTAGGATGAGTCGAAGGTAAAAAAATTGTGCTGGTGTGTAACGTGGGATCGGGTATAGCTGTATCTGCTGCTTTTGCTTCTTGCCACGGTGTGTTTGTGTAGCCAGCACTTAAAAAAACGAAAAAAAAAAAGAACACCTGGGATAAACCACGTTATTGTGCACTCTGCTGAATTCAACAGAAATGTAATTGGGTGCTCGCGCCTGATCCAGATCAAATTTGCATTAACCTTTTTCTGATAGTAATGAACATGGCCCTTGCATTTGCCTTTACAACACTGATCCACTGCAATATAAACTAGAGTTGGGTAGATGTACGTGCCCTCTTGTAGACAATTCTGTTGATGCTCCTTCTGCAACTCTTCAAAGTATTTTTCAGTGTTTGTGTTTCTGGTTTTTGGTGGATTCCTCCCTCCCCCCTCCTCAAGATTTCAAATGCCTCTGAGGGTAGTGTTTTGTAAAGTGACATGTTTCCATATTAGGTAGTGGGATACATGTGAAAGAAATGCAAAATTTACATTTCACCAGAAACGGTGCAGTGCTAACTTATTTTTTATCTTGCCTCTTAATACTGGCTTCGTGTTCCATCTTCTAGACTTGATGTTGTGGTGGTGTTTGAAATGCTGGTGCTGCTGCTCACCTGGTTGGGCACTTCATGTCTAGTCAGTGCAGACCTGATTCTACAAACTCTTAGGCACACAGATTTACCTCATGCCTCTCCTGGAAAGCAGACAGAGTTATTCCTCCTTTTCTCATATGATCTTTTTAGAATTAAACCCACTAATCATAAAGCTATGTGAGTATTAAAAGATGCAACATGATGAGTGCTGTGGAAGTACACAAGGAGATTAGATGAGTCTGCTGAAATTATTTACTTAGCTCCATGACTAATCATATCTTTGAAGTTAAACCCATGCATAAGCTCTTTTCATAATTTGAGGGCCTTAGATTGAAGGTCTTCCATGGATCATGCCTGTAATTTCAGTGTTGGGCCTCCTTTCTTTGCACTTTCTGGTTTTCTTTGAATTTTGGGTTGAACAGCTAAGGTTATTGCATATCAGTAATAATTTATTGTATCAAGCTGCTGACCTAACACTTTAATGCAGAAGGAAGAGATGGGGCTCAAATGCATATATTCTTAGCACATGATAATTGATACAATTGTTTTTGTCTTGAAGGCATCTTCATCTTATTTTCAAATGCTGTAGGATGTGGATGTTTTTTCCATTGGAAATAAATATATTTTTTCAAGTCAAAAGATTGACATGACTGATGGTTTCAGGTTTTTGATTAAAACACAGAAAGCTCCATGCATGACTAATTCAGTTGCAAGGAAACCTTGCAGAGTTCAGAAATGACAGTGTATCAAACAGGGCTGAAAAAACAGATAACTGATCTGTAAGAGGTTGGTGATGGAGTACACAAGAGGCAGAATAGCCAAGTTTTTTGTGACACTAACTTCTAAAGCACAGAAATACTTGTGAGATGTTTATTTCTTTTTTTCTGAAAACCAACCAACCAACCACCACAACAACAAAAACCCAACCAAAACCAAAACAACAAACCCACAAACAGGACTTGCCTGACTTTGCTGATCTCCCAACTCTTGAACTCACTGGCCTATTTTAATCAAAATTGACAAAGCAGGAGAAGTGTTGCAAATGTCAACTTTCTATAAGCATCATGGAAATCAATCACTTAATAGGGAAGAAGAAATATTTAATACCCAAGTAGAGGAAGAAGCAAGGAGAAATATGGCCATGTCTCCTTTACTCGCCCTGTCCCAGCAACCCAGTCAGCACATGGCTGTAGCTACATCATGGGCTGTCATTTTACCCATCACAGGCTATGTAAAGATTGGGAGGGAAGGGGAGAAAGGAAAGAATATAGAAGGAACTTCTAGAAGAACTGGAAGTTTATGGTGGAAAAGAGGCAGCCGTGTGTGAGGGCTGGGGTATTTGCAAGAGGGAGTGGGTTGAGCAAATAAAAAAAAAAAAAAAGTGTCAGCATATTGTGTCTACTCAGAGTTGCAAATGCCAGCTCACTGGGACAAGGTCACTCTTCCTCCTGGTTTCGCTCTGAGTTTTCCTCTCGCTAGGCAATGGGCACTTAAACTTCCAATTTCCTTTGCAAGATTTACAGCTTTGCACAGTTGTGATGAGCAAGGGAGGTAACATTTTAAAGGAGGGATACAATCAAATCCCTCAACATAGATGGCTTGACTGTAATTCCAAACTCTAGTAACTAAAACACCTATATTTTTTTGACATTTCTATGTAACACTTTTTAGCTGTTTTTAACCAAGATCTAGCTCTAAGTCACTTGTGAGTGCTATTGAAAGACTGTGATTTATTGGCTAGAGAGAATTATTTTTGAGAAATAGTTTGTGTACATACAGCTTCTAATGCTCTTTTTTGCTGCCTGTGACTAATCCCATTGCCTTTCCTAAGACAATTTGTGGGAGGAAGGTGAGAGGATTCACCCCAACGCTGTAATGAAAAGCTTCATCGTAGGAACATTTCTGACGTGTTCGGGTGGTTGGGGTGGTGAGCCCTACAGCCGCTGAGAGTCTGTACAAAACCAGCCACCTCTCCTGTGTAGGCTGGGAGCAGGCTTCGACTCTGATTAAGAAAGTGCATATTACTGGAAAGTTATTCAGATCCTGGCATAAGAATTTGGGGTTCAGTTCTGAGCTGTCACATTTTGACAGATTTATTGAAGGAATTAATGAGGGCTCACTCCATATGGGGACTCAGGCTTTTCAGCACTGCATGTTGCAGCTCCTGGCTTTTGGCTTTTATTCAGCAGTCGAGAGCCCCATGCCAACCAATGCAAGGCACAGAAATTGTGTCTTAAATTTAACTTTTCTTAGATTAGTACCAAGGAAGATGCTGTGAGAAGACACTTTGTTTCATGTTGGGACTCCCAATTTGTTGGGAGTAATTTCTTTCTTTAGAAACAACTATATTTGGGGTCCTCTATCTGGGTACAGTGAGCAAGGAGGTATTCCATGGAGCAGGATTTGTGGATCTGGTGTCCTAAGTGTTGATGAAGATTCAGAGACCCACCAGCTCCCATCCTTCAGGGCACTGTTGTATCCAGCAGGAGACAGGCTGCTCCACAGCAGAAGCCCTCCTGTCTCTCCTTTTGGAGAGGGGCCAGCCCAGGGCTGTTCTTCAGAGTGGGGAAGATGGAAAACCACAGTGTCTCCTGGGGAGAGGGAGGTGCACTGTCTCTTCATTTATATGAAAATGCATTTAGCCAAACCGGTGGCTGACACGCACCACCTGGAGGGTACGGTCTAAACCCCCAGCTTCGTACAGCAGCCCTAGCTGTACATTAGTGCATACTGGTTGGCACAACAGTGCTGGTGATAAAGTCTCTTCGGACTTCTCTCTGACTGTAGTTCTGAATGACTATAGCTGTTGTAGCTGTTTTGCATGGAGCTCAGTCTTGGATGTGGTCAGCGTGTATCTTCTGGGTCAGGTCTCCTAACAAGGAGACCTGTTGTCCTGTGGGATGTCAATTCATCTCCTTTGGCATATGCTCATACGCAGCTTACGGTCCCAGTAGCGCATCGCTGATGAGTACCCAAATAGCTTATTTGTGTTTTGAGGGTAATGCAGTCATTTTACTAGCTAAATTGCACAGATGTTTTATCAGACATTTAAATCTTTTTGTGGATCTAAGCTTTAACCTCTTCCTGTTTCTGATCCCTACGTGTGGGTAGGACACAAATGTTTTCCTGTCCCAAGAGGAGTGATGAGAGTCGCGGAGGCTGTATGGTAAAACAGAACAACGCTGAGTTAAACCTGATCAAACAGTGCATGTTTCCATCATGGATTTCCTCAATGTAGCTTACAGGACACGTTTTGGGCTACAGCAGATACTAAGAAACCACCCTTCCTCTCTCAGCTTTAAGTATGTAGGCATTACGAAAAGCTTGTTGAATCAAAGTCTTGAGGTTAGGACATTTGCCTGAATAACTGTAACCTGATTTTTAATCAGCAATAATGAATACTCGAGGATAACAGCAAATCATTTGGACAGATTATTTTTTTTTCTTTTAAAGGAGAGACAATTGTACTAATTAGCAATATTGGTATGTAAGAAAGTGGGTGTGAAAACAACTCAATGAAGTAATTTAAAGTCTTTGTTAAAGTAAAGTACACACAATTAAGCTGAACTGGAAATACAGTCTTGATTGTGCCCTTGGTGGCTCTCCCATTGTTTTGAAAAGAACAAAATTAACCTATAAGAAAAGGAAATTGCTGATGTGGGTTGTTCCTGCAGAACTGAATCTTTGCAGGGAGTTGCCCTGATCTAAAGGGGCAGTGTGGTGTTTGTACAGCCGAGGTCAACAGGTCAATAATGTCCTTTTAACACGATATGAGAGAGTTTGGGGTTTATAGTGCTTTATTCTTTAAACGATTAATAAGAGATTATTGCATGTACACTGGGTGAATGTAATTTTCTTCTCTTCTACATGAACTATTACCCTCATGTGAATTCCACTGATTTCAGTTGAATTACTACTTATTTATGTCGGTTTAATTGCAGAGAGATTCAATACCTTTAAAGTTACGGAAGCAATAGAGCCACAGCATTTCTAACACTCTTGGGTACAGAAAAGGAAGATAAGGAAGCTCCTCTGTTATTGCTGAAGCGGAAACAAGTTCAGTTTTACTTGCACATTGCCTTTTACTGTGTGTGGTAAGTTACCATGTATGGGTACAGCTAAGCAGTATATTTTCAAGTCATCCAGTTTTAATACTCTAGTGTGAATACAAGGTTGACTTCCACACCTAATAAGTATTGAAGTAGGACTTGATGTAGCTGCCAGGGCTTTAAGACGTGATCAGTCAGCTATCTCCAAAATCCAGCCTAGCTCAGAGGGCAGTCCCTTAGAAATTATGCTTCCATCTCAGAACATTAACCTTTCCGAGTAGTCTAATACAGCATTGCATGAGCGCCTCAGCCAAGATCAAGGCCCAGTCCTGTTGGATGCTATAAGTCCATAGAGACAGAAATGGCTTTGTCTTCAGAGTGCTTATGGTTTAAGTTGACAATAAGAGGCAAAAAGCTGGGAGAAGGGGAGAATTACTCTGGTTTTACAGGCAGTGAGGTGAGGTGCTGAGTGTAAACCACCAAACCTACCAAGCTTAACAGAATAATAATGATCTCAAATTCTGTGAAAATTGCAGGCTAGGTAGAGAAGACAGACTGAAGTTGAGCTTCTCTGCCATGGAAAATGAAGACAATACTAGCCATTGGCCATTTAACAGCCAGCTGGCTCATGAACATGTGCTCCTGACATCCCACCAGCACATCCCTCTCTATGAAGCATGTTATCCCTTGTCCAGTGTAGGTGTCAGCAGGAAAAAGCTGTGGGCAAAGAAGGGGGAGAAAACTGTAGACTTGGGTTCTCTGTCTGTTAGGAAGCCAGGTGTTAGTTTGGCTCCTTCTGGAGCAAGGTTTTGTTTTGCATGTGGAGTGGAACTGCGTAGTGTTGATTTAACTCTTTCCCCTATACTGGTTTTTATAGATCATCTATCTTCTCTATGCTTTGTGGGGGATCTTTCACAAAGCAGCAGAGGAAGGCAAAATCTGTCAAAACTAGGAACAATGAGCTGTAAATCAAGAAAAAAGGCCAGGGAACTTCAGGGGAAGTGTTTGAAACTGTTTTTTATCACATTCTCTCTCTTTCTTGTAAACTAAGTTTTCATTTGATGTTATCTGATGGAAGTGCTGAATTAGTGAGAGAAGTTTTTATTCTGATGATGTAAATGGAAGGATTTTTAGAAATTTCTAAGGCCTTAAGTGACCCAGCCTTAAGGATTTTAAGGATAATGATATGGGAGGTTCTTGACCAGATCTTGCATTATTTCAGACAGTGAAATCTGCTTTCTTTATAATTCTACCTGTAAACCTGATGGGTTTTGTCAGTTAATTCCAGCTGTATTCCCTTGAGTGCTTCCTGGGACTGTCCGAGTGTCAGCTGTCCTGTAAAGTCCCCATTAACAGGAATTTTTGCAAGGATGATGATGGCAGGTTCAAGACTAGAAGTTCCAGTGGAAGGCTCAAATGCCCCTTTGAAGGATGGGGAGATGGCCAGGCTGACTTTATAAATGCCCTGACTGATCAAAAACCTCCTGGCAGGGGTCAAGCCTTCCCCGACCAGAGGGAATCCAACCATTAAATGCAACCTGGGGAGGAGCAGGCTCCTCTAGTCCTGGTGTTGATGGAGCTGCTCTTCTAGGCTATTTTGGGTGATGGGGAGCAAAAAGAGCTGTGGGTTTTGCACCATTGTGCAGGTATGCACCAGCAAGGGTATACTTTGCCTAGAACTGCTGTTATTTTAAGGTTTTAGGGGGTGCATGAGAAAGGGGCTGGAGAAGGATCATTCTGCCCCCAGTAGATATTTGCCAGGAGTGTTATGGTAGGGCTGTGCAGAGCTCAAGGCGTTTCTAGCGGTGCGTGGGATTTTGTTCTCTGTATCTCTGCAGTGCCCTCCGGCACGGGGAGCCCCGAGCCCTGAATCTGAATCAGCTCTAGGGATCTGTGATGCCAGAGCCCTCCTGCTCCCTGTTTATTTGTGGGTGCTGCTCTCCACTGCTGTTTTTCATCTTTAATGAGAGCTGAACACACCATAAAATTTTATTGGGTGTTTATGCTAACAAAATTAACTAACAGTTGGTGCTTTAAAAATGCAGCCGGAGCTCTGAGCGTTATAACTGGAGTCTGCAATGGCTTTTTAACTGGTGTAGGACAGAGCAAATGTGTAAGCACCAATGTCGTTTAACAGTAAACCATTTTATATTAGCTTTTTATTGACCAGAACTGATTCATTGAAATAAATAAAAAAAACCCAATCTTGGCACAATATGTGCTTAAACAAAATCATGTTTTCAGGCATTTGATAGATAGAAGCTCTGTCAAAATTGTGGGGTTCATTTATAATACCAAGACCAATGGGCTGATAATCAAAATAAACTAGCTTGACTATTTCAGGACTTCAATGCTTAAGTCAAATAATAGGAAGAATATTTATTTTAGCATTTTGATTATTGTGTTCCCCAATAAAATAGAAATAATATAATGCTGTGAATGCTGTATGGATCACTTGAGGCCATGACTTCAATGGGAGTACAAAGGACCTCTAGGATACAGAAAAAAAAGAAAAAGAAAAGGGATTAACTATAGACTCAAGTTCTTGTTCACTAGAACACATTTGGCTTATTTCTATATTAGCACTGTTAAGTAAACATAGGAAAGTAATTTGCTTTCATTCATTCATTTATTTATTTAGTGCTTTTATTTATTTTCAAGCAGTTTGCCTATGCCTAGTCTGGAGAGAGTCTGATATTTATGATCTTTACATTATGCTGGGGATTTTTATGCCGGTTTTAATTCAAACTAACCAGATTGACATGCTGGGACATTTTTTTGGTGAATGAAATAGTTTGATTATCAGTTAGCACTGATTTACCACATATTTATCTAGGTGTAGGTGGGCCTGATTTGCATTTCATGGCATTGCCAGAAATAAAGTTTGGCTGAAAGACTTGTGCTAGCACTCAAGGGGAGTGTCCCAATTTTTGGATTAAACCCTGAATTACACTGGGATACTGGACAAGTGGTTTAGGCTTTACATTTTCACATTGTCACATTACCATAGATCCTAGCTGATTTTCAAGGCCAGACACTGTTGCCATCAAAGAAATGTTCTCCAGCCTGCTTTTAACCTCCCAGTGTAAGCATGGTCTTGGGGATCTAATGTGAACTCACAGCAGTCAGCAGTAGTTGCATCTTACCTAGACTGGGGTAAGTATTCTGCCCATGCCTTAGTTTTTTTCTGTTGGTGAAAATAAGGATCAGTACTTCCCTTGCATGGTCTGTGAGCTCTTTGGTGGAGGGTAATAACTTGGTAACCCATTAAGTGGGGTTCCCATCCTTGCTGTTGGCCTTATGTTATTGTGCTTAAAATCTGAGAATTTAGCAAACTTTTGTGTCATTAAGAACATATTCTCCTTTGGAATGAAGGAAGAAAGATGTTGGAGGGACAGAGATGTAGGAGGTTGCACAGTCCCTGTACTGTGACATGCAAACCTTGTGAGCACATGGAGGAGAAGAGGGGTGCACATCAGTGTTTCAGCTCACTTGAAAGGAAAGTTGTTAAAAGTATAAAACCTTGGGTAGTTTAAAAAGAGGGCATGTAGAGCCCTCCTAGGTGTCATGCCTTCAGGTAGGCAGAATGAAATACACTGCAGCAAAGCCAAGGCTTGTCCTCAGTGAGAGCCCCAGGGAGAGGGTTGGGGGCTGACAAACATGGCGGATGCTGGGCTACTCTCAGCTCTGCTGGCAAGTTGAAAAGGGGCAGGACATCAACATTCTGAGGTCAGGTAACTTGCTTATTTGCAGATGGCATCTAAAATTAGAATGCTAGGAAGAGGCTGAAATTAATAGCAGACAGATGTGTGCTGCTGGTAATTTACTGCTACTTAGGGCAGCAGATACACTGTATGCTTTAGCTTTTTTTTTTTGGTTTTATTAGTTTATGCTTCTAGGCTTTTGACTTGGACTTCCCTTTAGCATCCCAACGTCCCAGTGTTTGCAGAGTTTTAGTGCAGTTTTTTATTCAAGTCAGAGTTTGCTGGATAATGACCTTTACCACTGCTTTAACCCTGTTCTCCTAAGCGGAGGATCAGATAGTTTTCATAAGTAACAAGTCCAGGAAAGGTCCAGCAGCAGGGACTCACATCAGTGTTATTTCTATTGCGGCACTCAGTAGGAACGCTAGTTGCATACTGAGATTCAATTGAACAAGAGGCTCTCCAGCCAGAAAGCATAATACTGCTTGCTACATCAAAGAATTTACCTTTTAAATTTGTTCATTGGTTTCTGGTCATTCCTCAGACTAAGGATTTTATTCTTCACTTTATATTCTTGCTGCTTAGCATTGATTTCTGTGTGCGATCTCATTGATTGTTATGGGGCTTCTCTTACACTGCTTAACACAAATCAGGGTTGAATCTGGGGCCTAATGATGCACACACTATAATACATTTTCCTTGACATGCCGTGTTGCCTCACTGCCAGTCGTCTTGTCTGGCCACCCGTTGCACAATTAATCTGCCAGCAGAGTGGCCACCAAAGTTTTTCAGTCACTTACTCCAAGTTTAGCCACTCTTTATTGTTATAGATATCTTCTCCAGCCGGTCAGGACTATCCCTGAATTTCCCAGGTCCTGCTCTTTGCATGCTCTGTACCTCCATATTTTCTGATTTGTTCCAACTTCAGTCACTTGAGTTATCTTGATATTGCTAAAATTCTCTAAGGCTGCAGCTGTATTACGGAGCATATCTGCACCTTGCCTGTGTCTTTCATTCCCTCCTTTAGGGTTCACTCCTGCTTCCTTCCTATACCAGCTCTGCTCCTACTGTTTTTCTGGTGTGTTTTCGGTTTGTGTGGTTTTTATAGAGCAAGGGAGGGCACTGAATATTCCAGTTTACCAAGAAGTTAATTTTAATTTACTTCTGGTAATTAAAACCAGCTGGTTTTCCCTTACTTAAAGTAGTAAGGGAAATTTCCTTGTGCTTTTTGTTAATCTGTGTGAATTGTTGCCCATAAAGGGCATTTATAGCATAAAAAATAATTTGCCTTGCTGGTTTATCCAGCTCAGGGACACTGAAGGAGTGATTTGGATTGCAACACAGGTATCCTCACACGGGCCACTGAAAAGGTAGTGATGGCTTTTACTTGCTGCAGCTTAGGCTTTTACAAAGGTATTTCAAGGTGCCACTCAGAAACTGCACCTAGAATCTCTTGCCATGTGTGAGCATAATGGAGGTGATGAAAGTATTAGCCAAGGATGGAGGGAGGAAATAAATTGTTTATGGACCCTCAAACTCTATTTATGGCAGTAATTCAAGTGTTTGGGTTTTTTTTTCTCTTTTGTCCCCTTTTCTTTTCTTTGCAGAACAGTAGAAAACTTTGGTGCTTTTTAATGACTTTAATGGAAAGTAATCAATGCTGTGCACCATCACAGTATTATGATAAAAATACCTCAGTTAAAACTATCTTTGACAGCAAAATATTGTAAGTGACCTCTGATGATTAGCCTTCCTCAGGTACTTTCCTGCTGTAGCTTCATTATATTTTACAGCATATGTTTTGCACCAGAGAAATTCTGAGTGGCAGCTGATACAGACTAGCTGAAAGAGAGGGAGATTATTGTGTTTTTGTTTAAAGCACAGGAAGGATGTCCACGTCTAACTTCCAGTAATGTCAGCAGAAGCAACATACCTAAATCTCTTGTGTACTGATGAAAGAATTGCCTCTAAAGATTTTTCCGTGTAAAGCATAAAGTTTATTGAAGAACCCAGTAATGAAGAGCTATGGTTCCTGGTGCTTAAAATTTTAGTGATTTTACAGAAATGAGGCCTCCAAGCACTTTAAATTATAGTTTGTAGAGACGTTACCACAAATGACTTACTCTTTCTTGAAAGCTCCTCTCTTACTTCCTTGTAAGAATTTGTTAGATTTGGATTTTGATGTGGCGATCATCCAGAAGAAAAGAAATAATCAATGTTTTATTCAATAGAAGCTGTCACTTATATATTTTAATGCTTTGGAAATAGAAATTGAAAAGAGTTAGGAGAAGGCTAGCAAATTACAATGTGGTCCTAGCACTGTTATTCCCAGACATAGCAACTTAACTAAGACTGTAATGGCATTCATATGAAAGATGACTGTATCCAACTGAGAGACAGCTGTTCTTTGCAGAGGCTGAGGCACACAGATGCACCCAAATACTAAAATAAGATGTCAAAATGTAGGTGTTACCAAAGCAAAGGTGTATGTTTACAGTGTGTTGTAGCACAGGTATCTACTGTCCCACGAGTTGTTTGAAAGCCAGTATGCACGATCTCATCAGCAGCACCACAGAGTCCAGGTGATAGCGTTTGCCAAAAAAGGGATTGTTTTGATGAGTGGGAACGGTATACTGGAGCATCACTGAAAAGGCACCTTCTTTCTGATGTGCAAATGTGAACAAGTCTTCACATTTTAGCTACATGTTTATGTGTGCTTTAACAGCACTCCTAAGCACCACTATAACAGCATTCCTAAGCATGAAAAGTCACATATTTTCCAAGGTTTCCAATTTCATTTAATAAAACAAAAAAGAAAAGCAAAAAAAGCTCAAGTTCATAGCCAGTATTGCTGCAGAGATGAAAAAAACCCATCAAAATGATGCAGAAGTGTTGACTTGAGTCCTCAGAAAGACTGAAACTCTCTCTCTGCACTAACAGGGTAATCAGTGAAAGGTGATCCTTGAAGCATAGGACTCAGTTTAAGGATTACAGCACCAATATTTAGGCATCTAACTTCTGTTCACATGTAACCCAGGGGCAGGATCTTTCTGCATTAGTGCTGTGTGAGATGTGCCAGGTATCCTTTCAGCTGCTGGACCACGGGGATATGAATTTCCTGCAGGTCTTGTGTTGTGTTTGCCAGCACCAACAGTGTGTCTTGGAGATGCCGGGACATCTGAAACAATGCTGGGTATCTTCATTTAGGCAGTGGAATTGGACAGGCAATACCTAAGCTCCCATTATAGTCAATGGGACACAGTCAGTAGAGTCTAGACAGTGATGAAGCTTACTGTAAGGTCTCTGTGGGCTGGCTGCTCCCTGACTTGCTTTTTATATTCCATCGACTTTTTTTGACTTGATCCCTGTTGACTGTAATAGGAGTTTAGACATCTGGCACTCATATAAGCGCCTAAATGTAGGCATCCTAATCTCAAATTGCTTCCCTCGTGTAGCGTCAGCATTGTCTACTGTGTTACTAGTTGTCAGTGTGGGTAAGAAAAGCTGGGAAGAATTATCATATTAAATTCTTGCCTGCCATTTCCCAAGAGCCAGGACATTTCTTGTGGGTCAGAACGGATGGCTGAATACTAGAGTGTAATCAGCATATCTGAGATTGATTTATCATTATTAATAATACAAGGCACAGCAGTCAGAGCTTTGGGAAAAATGGCCAGTTTTATTTTCCTAAAATTCAGGTTTCAGAAAAGCTTGGGTTGTTCTGATCAGGGTAATTGTGGCAGCAGACTTAGGTTGGTGTCTGCATTTCAATCTTGATGAATCCTTGGAGAGGCAGCCTATTGTCCGGACCAGGAGAAAAAGGATGCTTACGTGAATTGGGAGATATCTTTTTTTTTTAAAGGTTAGTCCAGCCAAGCCAATCCTTTTGAAATGGGTGAATAAGGGTTGCAGAAATGCTGATATCAGGGCACAGAAGATTTACGAATCTCTATGTGGAGCGGAAGGCAGATGTAGATAAAGCAGGCAAGGTTAAATCATGCTTTGCCTGTAATTGTGAGCGTGATATCAATGTCGGTGTCTTTGACTGCAAAGTCCTTTGGGAGCCTTGTAGGGCATGGTACAAACATTAGCTGGTCAGCTACTACTCAGGCTGTGCCTTATTTTGTAAATGTTGCTTTAAATAAATTTAATCAATAATGAGATCTTGTATTGAAAAATACACTGCTTTCTGTTGTCACCATATATATTTTTGGCACAGCAGATTCCCCTCCCCTTACTGCTCTAAAAACTAAAGATAAGGTATTTACTTCAGTGTTCAAAATAAGGGCCAAGGCTCATTATCCACTCCCTTAACATGGGTTTAATGCCAGCATGGTGACAATTCCCGTAGTCCTGTTGTAATAACCTCAGTGGACTTAATCCAGCACATGGCTGAGGATAAAGAAAAATCAGGCTGTGTCAGTATTGCTAACAGCTCTTGTTATATTAATGGTCTTAGCATCCTACCCTGGTTCTTTCATATTTAGGAAACCAAATCTAAATTATTTAGACCTTTGAGATGAACAAATGTTTGGAAGTTTATTTTTTGGGAAATATAGCTGGTTTTACTCTTTTTCTGGTAGGTAGCTTTGGCTTGTTACATATTGGGGGGGGCGTTACTCAGTTGTGCATTTTAAAGAAGATATATTTTTCCATTTAGAAATAACTCTATGGCTAAATGACAGAATAATTTCTAAAAATCAATGGGGAAAACATCAACTCCTAGGAGACAACATGGACACGTTAGAAAGTTATTTTCAAAACTCTGCCAGAATTTACTAAACCGTGTTTTAGAGGCATTATCCTCAGAGGGGAGATTAGGAGTGAAGGAGAAGGCAGTCGTCAGCTAGGATATTCCTGTGGACTCTATTGCTGTAGTGTTTCAACTCCTCAAAACCTCTAATGAGATTTTCTTCAGATAACTACTGATTGCTGTTAGATTGGATTGGATTACATTAGATTAGTGTTACTCCAGTTTTACAGACAGTGGAACTAAGAAACAAGGACAGCAGGGACCAGATTTTGAAAGATATTTAGTCACTTATGTATTAAAACACGACGTTTGGTGGTCTCTGCATAAGTATCTGCCATTACATAAGAGGTGGGAGCTCTTTGTAGAGTTTTTCTTTTTTGTTTTTTGAGCATCCCAGGGGTGCTTTCCTGCAACTTACGCAACATAATTTTGAAGCCCACCTAACTCTCTTGTGTTCTTCTGGGCAGTCTGTGGAATGTCAAAGGAAAAGAGTCCAGGCTTCACCGTTGTCTATCAATAAACCGACTGCTCAATTATTTTTCCTCTGGCTAGCAGAAGGAAGGTGTTTGTACTCGGGTGGTCTAGTGGCATCCCTGGAGACTACTGGCCATTGCTGGTGGCCTGTTTATCTTTGGAAATGTGGTTTCTATCTTGCATTGATTTAAGTAGGCTTACACATCTAAACACTTCAAATGCTCTAGCCCTTTAAAACTCCTCCTGGGTGATTTTCATTTAAGAGTATCCACTGCCATCAGGAATAACAGTTTCATGTGCAGTCCCTTGCTTCCATCTTTTAACTATCAAAAATGCAATCCATTTTGTGCAAATGAAACACAGACTGTGGTTTCAGGTAAATTTAAATTTGGCCTTTGAATTATTTTTAAATTAACTCAGATAAATGGATGGCATGTGTAAATACTAATTTTGTGTAGTCAGAATTGGGGACCATAGATGGTAATGGGAGGATGCTCCACAGTGGCATTGAGGTGAAATTTTGCAAGCTAAGTCTAAAAGTGCCATCAGCTTCATTAACTCTGGAAATAACTATCATGCATCACCAATGAGTTACATGACTTCAGTAGTACTCAGAGCTTTATAATCATAGAATCATAGAATAGTTTGGGTTGGAAGGGACCTTTAAAGGTCATCTAGTCCAACCCCTCTACAATGAGCAGGGACATCTTCAATTAGATCAGGTTGCTCAGAGCCCCATGCAACCTGACCTTGAATGTTTCCAGGGACGGGGCATCTACCACCTCTCTGGGCAATCCATTCCTGTGCTTCACCACCCTCATCATAAAACATTTCTTCCTTATATCTAGTCTAAATCTACCCTCTTTTAGTTTAAAACCATTACCCCTTGTCCTAACACAACAGGCCCTACTAAAAAGTTTGTCCCCATCTTACTTATATAACCCCTTTAGTATTAAAGTATTAGTGAAAGTATTGAAAGGCCTCAATAAGGTCTCCCCGGAACCTTCTCTTCTCCAGGCTAATCAGCCCCAACTCTCTCAGCCTTTCCTCATGGGATAGGTGTTCCATCTGTCTGATCATTTTTGTGGCCCTAATCTGGACCCGCTTAACAGGTTTGATAGGACTGAGTTACTCAAGGCCTCCTATGTGTCCAAGGGCAGTGGGGATCTCAAATAAAAGGGTATCTAAATGTCTGAGGGATTGAACTGGGGAGGAGGTTAATAGCATGCCTAAACCAGATGAGATTTGGTTTCTCCCATTAACACTTTTCCAGATATGCTTTAAAAGAAAGACATCAGCTTTCCCTGGCTCTCTGGGGAAAAAAAATGTTGATGTGTCCAGGGGAGGACTGGGCAGTATGAATCCAGAGCAGGTGGGAATCTCCTCTCAGCCCCAAAGGAGAGAAGGGTGCAGAATTCAAGATGTCCCATTTTTTTAGCTTTACCTGGTAGGCTGCTGCTGACCAGTTTCAGGAGGTTTCAGGCTAGTTTTCAGGAAGTCCTGTGCAGTAAAATGACAAGATCCTATTTTGCAGTGCTTAATTCTCTGCAAGGCAGTACATATAATCTAGGGTTTTGGACTTTACCAGTGTTTTGCCCCGTTACTAAGTTTTCTATGGACTCTTCACACTAAAAATTATAAACGGTCTTCCTGTGCTTGCTACATATTGTAAAATATTGTATATATCACACAGATAAGGAACGCTGATGCCCCGAACTCCTATGGGATGAATACAGAATACTACTGATTGTTTATTATTTGTAAGGTCACAATCCTGCTAAGGGGGTTTTCTGGGATCTCCTGTTTCAACTGGTCAGGTCTGATGGCTTTCTGAATGGCATGACCATGATATGTGAAAAGACAGAAATCCTTCACTTGGCTTCTGCTGAGCAAAACTCCTTCATGACATTTAATTAGCTCCAGTTTGCAAAGCCCTGGATGCAAGTCACTGAGAATCTCCTTCCTTCACTTTATTCCCAAGTTTGCTGCATGCAGAGAACAGGAGCAGAGGACTGTATCGTGACCTGAGTGTTTTAAGTTATGTTTTTTTGCTGAATGGTACTCGGCACCTTTTCATAGAGGACCTCTGCTCCCCAGCACTGTTTATGGGTGGGGAAGCAGAGATGCCTGTCTTGAGTGAAGCTCTGAGGTCTCCTCATTCAAGCCCAGGTTTTTGTTCACTTGGACGCATACACACTGTGCTAATCACTAGATTGCTCTGCTGGTCCTTAAAATATTTTGAACATGAGATTTTGCATTTTTTTCTCTTTGTAATATCCCTGTTTTCCCATTTCCTTCATTATATAAAGGAAAAAGGGCAGTGAAAATTTTTGGAATTCATACATACTTAATTTTCTGTAAACTGAGTTGTATCCACCATTGCTGTCTAACCAGGCACAGTGCTTCTGCAAAGCTGCCTCTTCCTTCAAATAACGATCAGAAAGAGAGCAGACTGAGAAAACCACACTGTTTAGGAATGAATAGCATGTTTTATTGAACCAAAACAAGGGGGCTGCAGTGTTGTACTATTGGTGTGCATCATCTTCACTTGTGCTTTGGTTGCACTCATGGATTGATAGCCAGCAGTAGCTGGCTTCTAGTTTAAGACCATAGCCATGCCCTGTGCTTGAAGGCAAAGTTTCAGAAGAACATGTTAGTGTTATATGAGCAGTTACAGCATATTTTGACCTTGATCTTTGGGTATAACCAAATACAAGGGAAATTCAGGAAAGCACAGGGAACAGAGATGGCTCCAAGGCTGCTCAAGTAGGCACTAGCTTCTAGCATCCTAAGAAACTACTGCAACAGCCAGAGATGAGCAGTAATGGACCAGTTGAGTCTCAACACTGTCATGATGCTGAAATGTTTAAGCTGGGACACGGGCTACCTAACTCTGGCATGCCATTCCCAGCAGAAAGCTTCGCTTTCTCCTCCCCTCTAGCATGACCTTTGTGTGTGAAACCTTGAGGCCAAAGAGGAGTTCAAGTACTGTATTTTTGCAGCTAATGCAGCTCTTCTCAGCAGGGCCCTTTTTACTCTCTGGGTGGCTGCCAAGCATTGCAACCCCCTCCTGCCACAGAGTATCACACAATGCATGTCCACACATTTACAGCTTAGCAAACTCCCTGTGCTCTTTGCCTCCCACAGCATGTCAGTGATGGAGGTCCTGATCTGCAGGGGGTCAAGTGAAGAAGTCTTCACATGCCAGTGGCAAGTAGAGGCTGTTGTGTGATGTACAATATTTAGCACTCCGTCCACCTCCTGTGCTACTCTTAAGGCTTCTTCTCTCCACATGCTCTGAACAGAAGGTCTCAAGCCTGGCTGAGAATCAGGGCTGTTCTGTCTAATTTGGTTTTATCTTTTGGCAGCAGCAAATTAACTATTTTCTAATAAAACCCAGATATAATAGTAAGCTGCATACTGAATTCTGTGCCTTTCTCTTCTTTTTTAATTTTTGTGGTGTTATGGAGAAGCTAAATGATTTTTTTCCCTAGGGAAAATAAACATTGTTGGTCCTGACTATTCCATTTTGCCTGTCCCTTGGTTTGTAGGCTGTGCTGTAGTTTCAGTTCAGTTTCTGCAGATACATTTAGCACTTGTGGTGGGTTTGCATATTTTCAAGATGAGAACTGATGTCAAGCTATCCTTTTTTTATTCTCTTCAGCCCTTCAACTCAGATCTTGGCCTTTCTTTGGTAGGTTGAATGGCCAATATTTGCACCCATTGACTGCTGTCTTGGCATCTGAGGGGTTTGGGTTCCTAACCTGAGATTCCCCCTGTGAGGTGACTGTTTCCAGAAAGTCTTTAGCCTCCCACAGGAGAAGAATGAGGTCATTTATTCAGCAAAGTTAGGTAGCTGCATATCTCTTTTTAAAAATCCTAAACAAAGTATGTGTACATATTTTTTTCACTGTGGAATTAATCTATTTAGATATTTTAAAAAACCCTTCCCTTTCCTAAGAGGAAAGCATTTACCATGACATCCATTTCATCCTTCCCCTTTCCATCTGAAAAGGCTTAAGTTGCAACCTGTTTGGTTTTCACTTACTTCTGTAATTCTTGTTTAAAGTTCCTTTCACGGTGCACTGCAGAAGGGGGGAAAAAAAAAGAAAAAGACACAGAGAGATTTTATATGCTAAGGAGGCCACTTCAGACAGAGGCAATTAATTTGCGTTGTACAGCTCATACAAGAAAATCGGGCAATGTGAACTGAAGAGCCGTCTTTGAAAATGTGGTTAACAGGCAAAGCTTGAAAGTCTCCTGCTGCAGCAGACTGGGCTGAGGATGTGGTGATTTGATCCTGGGTCCTAAGCAGTTTCCATACTGCAGACCGAGATGAGGACCTTGGTTCCCTCCATCCTCAGACTGACAGGTATGGGGTAATTTTGCTCCATGCTGGATGGAGGCAGTTCTTACATAAAGGTAGTCTGTGATTATTTTTTCCTTTCTTCTTTTTTTTTTTTCCATACCAGTACCTACTGAATTATTTTTGGGGTGTTTATCAAAAAAAGAATGTGAATGCTTCCCATTATAACGAAACAAGTTATCTAGGCTATGCTGAAGGTCCCTGATTGTTTTACTCATTACAGCTGTGCAAAGCTGATGAGAAATGCTGCCAAACAAATCCTCTGCTGCCTGGAGCAGCCTGTTTGAGCAGGGTGAGCGACTTCCCATGGGTGCATGGCTACTAAAATCAGCCCTACGCTCCTGCTGACCGTGAGCTTAGGGTTTAATTTAGCTCACTGGTTGGTAACTCAAACATAAAGAATAGTACCCATCTGTATCATCTTTATTTGTTTGTGCAAGAATGACATGTGGCCAAATTCTTTGCTGGTGTCAGTGCTGCTGCGGTCAGTGGAAATGTGCTCGTTCACACCAGCAGAAGTTTTGTCACAGCTTTGCCGTAAACAGCTGGACGCGCCCAAAGAGGGCTCATGCATGTGCTGAGAGCTGCAACTGCTCAGCCCCAAGAGGGAGAATCTCCGTAGGGGTGGAGGACTGGTTGGATCTACCTCAAAGTCCAATCATCCAACAAATAAAATGGTGAAATGGAGAGAAACAGCTACTAATGCCTTGCAGATTAAAATACTGGGAAAGGGTCCTACTCCAGGAGTACCAAAGGTATATGGATTGACTTCACTGTGACTTGGGCCTAAATCATCTTTGAGCACCTGGGCAGGAGTCCAGTAAAAGCCAGATTTGTGCTCTACACAACAGATTTTCTCTGGTTCATCCTGAAACATTGCATTCTGGGGCATATTTTATGCATGTGAAATATTGCTAGGAAATCCAAGATGGAAAATTCACATATACCTTCTCAGACAGAAGTTCGAAGGTCTCTGTCTACATGTGATTTTTTTTCACCTTTTTTTCCAGACTCAGAAACCCAAGTGTAAACCCAAAAGCTTGGGGTCATCATGCGGATTTGTGACATACCTTGCAGACTGGCAGGTCTGTAAGGCAAGAGGTGATTTACTGTCTTTCATCAGTGCAGTTTTTCACTGTGAGAGGAATTACGTGTGTCCTTTGTTTAATACATAAAGTAATTCAGCCTGCTACTGTATGTTAAAAATTAGAAATTAGCTCAGGCTGTAAAATTCCTTTAAACTGAAGGACTCGGAAGGTGGGGCTCAAAGTGGCAACGCTCACGCCATTGCAACCAACTGGGGAATAAGCCAGGCCAACCAGAGCAGTGACAGATGTTCCTTAGCTGCCTCCCAAGATGAGAATCAGAAGACCAACTACCTCAAGCGTATGTATACCAGTGCATGCAGCCTTGGGAACAAACAGGAGGAACTGCAGCTCCGCACCAAGTCAGAAAGTTATGCTATCATAGGATTAACTGAAACATGGTGGGACAACTCATATGACTGGAGGATCATGATGGATGGCTATAGGCTGTTTCGTAAAGGCAGGCAGGGAAGAAGAGGAGGAGGAGATGCGCTCTATGCTAAAGGAGAACCTTGAATGTATAGAAGTCAACTGGCAATTGTGGAAGCCCTATTGAATGCCTCTGGGTCAAGATCAGAAGGGTCCTATCCAAGGGTGATATTACAGTAGGCATCTGCTACTGACCTCCAAACCAAGATGATAAGACCAGCGAAGCAATATTTGGGTCACTTAAGCAAGCTTCAGGTCAACAGAACCTGGTTCTTATGGGTGACTTCAGCTACCCAGACAGTTGTTGGAAGAACAGTACAGCAGCTTACATGTCATCCACCAAGTTCCTTGAATGCGTAGTTCTGCTTCCTCATACAAATGCTAGATGTGCCAACCAGGAGTGAGGCACTGTTGGACTTGCTACCCACAAACCAAGAAAACCTGCTTTGTAATATCTCGGTTAGTGATAGCCTTGGCTGCAGTGCAGTATTGTGGAGTTTGGAATCCTGCTGAGCATGCTGAAGGTTAGTACTAAGACAAAGGTTTTAGATCCTAGAAAAAGAAACTTCAGCTCACTCAGAGCTCAGTTGGGAGGGATTCCGTGGGAAGCTTCCATGGAGGATAAAGGAGCTAGTGAGTGCTGGGAATTTTTCAAGAATGCTCTCCTGGAAGCACAAAAACAGTTCGTCTCCTGTAAAGGCAAGGGAAGTAGGTGGAGCAAGAGACCTCCTTGGCTTAACTGTGAGCTTCTGAGTCTGCTTGAAACCACAAGAGAAGCGTACCAGAGATGGAAAAGCAGATGAATACTGGTTTAAGAACTACAAGGGTATTGCCAGGGTGTGGAGAGATGCAGTTAGAAATGCAAAAGCTCAGTTCAAATTGAAATTGTCCATAGATGTCAAAAACTACAGGAAAGGGTTCTTTAGGTATGTAAACAACAAGCAGAAACAGAAGGAAAATATTGGTCTGCTGTTAAACAGGAGAGGTGAATTAGTCACCAACAATGCTGAAAAGGCAGAGGTTCTCAGCACTTCCTTCACCTCTGTCTTTACCAGCACTGTTGGGCCCCAGGCCTTGGGAACAAAAATCCAGGTTGATGCAAACACAGACCCACCGTCTGTGAAGGAAGAGTTGGTATATGAACTATTATAGGAGCTTGACCCCTACAAGTCGATGGGCCCTGACAATATCCACCCGAGGGTGTTAAGAGAGCTGGCTGATGTTGCGAGGCCGCTCTCCATAATCTTCGAGAAGTTGTGGAGATCAGGGGATGGACTGGAAGATGGCTAATGTCACCCCCATCTACAAGAAGGGCTTAAAGGAGGATCCAAGAAATTATAGGCCCATCAGTCTTACTTCAGTCCCTGGGAAAGTTATGGAACTAATACTCCTGGGGGCTATCACAAGTCAAGTGAAGCACATGATTGGGAAAAGCCAGCATGGATTCANAAAAGCCAGCAGGGATTCACCAAGGGCAAAGCGTGCTTGACAAACCTGATCGCCTTCTACAACAAAGTAACCTGCTCTGTTGATGTGGGGCGAGCGGTGGATGTTGTCTACCTGGATTTCTCCAAGGCTTTCAATACAGTTTCCCACAGCCTCCTCCTAGAGAAACTGATGCATTACAGTCTAGAAAAGTGGGCGTGGAACTGGCTGACAGGCTGCACCCAGAGGGT
>VYZV01007769.1:59614-75674 GCA_013401275.1 Pandion haliaetus | reverse complement strand
GGTTTTTCAGTTTTGGGGGTTTATTTATTTATTTAGTTAGTTAGTTGGGGTTTTTTTCTAAAATACTGAAAAGCTGGAAGTAAGTGTTTCTCTTCCATTTTCAACCTGAAAGAGAAAATACAGCAGAGACCTCATGGAGATAGAATTAATTTTTTTAAAAACTATATTTTAAGTGGATGTGTATATTTTAACTGTCAATGTCTGAACTTAGACACATGCAATCAGGTATTCTAGCTACTTGTATTTAAGAAAGTTTAATTTAACTTAAGAAAGAACTCCTATTCTCTCCTTTTAGCAATATTACAGAATAAAATGTCTAGTTGCTATAGGATGTCATGTCTCTATCTCTTCAACCTCTACAGTAATTTGGAAATGGATAGGTAGTTACATTTTCTTAGATTTCATTTTTTGAGCTGATGACTATAAATTGAAGTCTAAAGAAAAATTCAGATTACATTCCAAAAAATCATTCAAACCAATGCTCCTTTCCCCACTGTCCCTACCAGCATGATTAAAACATTTGGAAAAGGGAAAATATTTAGACAGCCCTGTATCCCTTCCTCTGAACCTACTGACCCATTCTGCCATCTTAAATACATACCCTCTAGCAAGAGAGAGATGCTTTTATGAAATAGAAAACAAAGACCAGACACACCAATTTAAGGTTTCAGAGGAGGATATTGTAAAAACCTGTGAATCAAGCAACAGACACGATGTATCCCTGTAGTTTACTGGTATGAAATGGAAGTTGATAGAAGGAACTAGCACAAGCCCACAAAGAAACTTGCATAAATATACGGTGTAGGACAGAGTGTCCCTTGAACATCTCCACAGCTGCCACTTTTTTTATCATTCTAAAAAAGTAACACTTATTAAGGGGAAAGTATACCCCTGCACAAATTCAGCAGCACAAGAACTGTGTAATATTTATATAATTTTAAAAAGAAAAACAAAACACTAGTACCTTTTCAGCACAGGGTCTGCATAGAACCTCAGCGATGATGAAATCATGTGGCACGTACACACACTGACGTGGGAACTTCAGCTAACGGTCTGTCTCCCAGGGCTTGTTAAGATTATCTTCCTTGTTCTTGTTATACTCACTTGAGTAGTCATTTTGTAATTTTTTTCCCTGTTAGGATTTAAGAAGCTCTACTTAGCCAAATAGCTCTTTATAGAGGTTGCTCTGCCATGTAATCAAAACAGCTCACAAAAGGCTGCTCTTCTAGAAACACCAAATTAGCTCCATTTGAAATACTTTTTTTTCCTACACTGTCAACCAAAACCTAGAAGCAACTGGTTAAAGCAGAACCAGCGAACTTCATGCTGGGTGCACTGCTGGTGGTAATCATTATTTAATTAGTTCAAAGGCAATTCAATTGATAAACAGGCTTAGAACTAAATGCTATGAATAAATTAATCATTTAACTGCTTTGGCAAATACTATGTAATATTAAAGTACAACTGTGGCAGATGTTTAAGAAACTTTTTTTGGAGATATCATTAAAATATATTTAATAGATAGGGACAGATTAGAGGTATGTGTGTATATACTGCTCTGTGTGTACGTACCTTTTTATATATTGAAAAGTATACAGGGTGCATATGAAAAGTTAGGGTTTGTTTTGAATACACCCAAATAAATGAAACAGAATAGAAATTTACAATTTTCTTACACTATAGCAGACCACTTCCCCCTGGCTATTTTTGATATTTTGACAAGAACAAAATAAATAAATAAAAAGGTGCCAGCTTCTTTTATGACATGTAGCAAGTTATTCAGAACAGGTTCCAGTGAGAGGTGGACTCCAAAACTCAATACGCCACCATGAATACAGAAGATGCAAGTTAAATCTTCTGTGAGTTGTATTGCTGGTTGTGGCTCTCCCTGGGAAACTGAATTCACCGTACGAGGCGCCTTCAAAGTCCTTCAGTGGCTTTTGTTTCCACTTTGTTTTAATGCACTGCAGTGGAGTTTGATGCAAACAACTGATTTACAAATGAGCATAACTAGACCCAGTACCTCTACCTCTATTTCTTTTTGTCAGCCGTGCCTTAAAAGAATAAATATAATCCTAGCTACCTTCACAGCCTTCCCTTCCTCAATGAAATGCACTACTCAAAACATCATCTCTCATATCCACAGTGGCTGGTTTGGATATATGTTTCCTCTCTTACTTTAAATTCTCCAGGTTTTTTTCCTTACTCTCTTAAATTCAGTGCTCATGGGAATAAAGCTGTCGCAGTGGGTAAGGTTAAAATGCTATGTTTGTTTTAAAGTAGGTGCTGTAGAGCCTTCCCACTTTCTCAGAGTCATATTCTGAGGGATTCAGAGTCCTACACTGAGGGGAACACCCTCTCCCTTTCTTCTCTGTTTTCTTATCTGTTGATGCAAAAGTGAGGTAAAATACTGATATCTTGTAGATGCAAGAAAGTCAAAATAAAAGCTACAAGAACCAGGATTAAGCAAAAAGGCTGTTAATGCTATTAGAACAGAATAAAACAAAAATAGTGAACATTTTCAGCCTTTTAACACTTTAATTATTTTTTAATATTTGAAGTGATGTGGTTATCTTCTCTGGTTATTAATACTGTTTCTAAATGTAAATCCAAGGTCAAGACAAGCATAACATTCACCCAGCTGTTAGCTGTTCCTGATCATCTCCTCTTCACTTTTCCTCTTTCTATCACAGTAGACAAGACCTAGCATTGCTGCTGGGAGAAGAGGGTTCCATGGAAGTGTGGCTTTTGCATTCTGAATTATTTGGTTAATATACCTTTGGCATCAGACCACTTTTTACATGTTTTTATTCTATAATGTCCAGGGAGCTGATATGATTTTTATAAAATATAACTAACTCTGCTTGGACTTCAGAAAAAAATCAGACACGAAAGCCTATCAATACTAAATTTCCCACATGTAATTCTGTAATAATAAATATATATATATATTATTCTGCTCAGTCTAGCTCATCTAGAGCACTATATTTCTGTGAGACTGTTGACTGGTGAGGCACAAGGTGAATTTAGAAGAGCTGGCTGGGTACTTCAAGCACCAGAACATTATAAAAGATGCATTATGTTCAGTTTCTGACAATAGACAAAAGATATGCATTTGTTTTGGGTTTTGATCTTTTGAGATCTTAGCAACAAGCTAACTGCACAGATGAAACTGTCTTCGCAAACTTCTGCTTATCAACTCTCCAGCTATTTCTGGGGAGTGCAAAGCGTCGGGGCCAGCAGGCCACCTCCGTGGGCCAGCAGGGGGCTGGGGCAGGCACTCTGGCAGGCTGGCTCGGGTGGGCTCCCACCCAGGGCCAGGGGTCAGCGCAGCCCCCCAAGGCCAAAGGCTGAGCTGCTGCTCTCAGGCCTGATGAGCCAAGGGATGACCCCTTCCAGCTCATGGCACAAGGCTCCTTGCCTGTTGCAGGCAGAGTTTGTCTGCATTTAATCTTTAAGTACTTTCCAGGGGTCTTTTTTGTCTTGCCTTTATATATATAGGTTTGTATATGAACATATACATATATAAACACACACTGTACTAAACACACGTGCATTTCTGCTAATCTCAGACAGGCAGCGATTATTGCTTCTCAAGCTGAATTCTATTAGCCTACTTAGCTCTTAACAGGCCTGAACTGAGCCAACAGGTATTTGTCCAATTGACTGACGGTTTGCGCAGGCTGCAGAGCCACCATGGTTCCTCCTCTGTATCAGGACATGAGAAGAAAAGTGGAAGCAGCCACTGCAACTTCAGAGAGAAAAAGGTGACTCACAGAAGCCGGAAAGAAAAAAAAAAAAAAAAAATCAGCAAACCACCTTGCAAACACACAAGAATTCAAGTACCACAAGAAAACAAAGACAAAAGTTTGTAACAAAATAACCTTTTGAAAATGCAGTGAAGGTAATTCCTAGTGTTTATTTTATATATCATTAAGGCCTTTATAGACAGAAGGTAAAAAAAAAAAAAAAAAAAATCACACTAGCAAGGTTATTGAGAGTAGTGCAGACAGTGCAAACTTTACATGAGACGGAGGTGAACTTTTTCTAACTCATCCTACCTAACTCACACCAAAGTCAGCACTTTTTAGCTTGCGTTTTTACAGTTTAAACAAGCCCTTGGTTTATTGCTCCTAAAACTAAGCACTCAGTACTTCACATATAGGGAGAAACACTATTGCATCCTCCATTGTGTGAGTCCTTCACTTTGAAAAATTTAACTATTAATTGCCAGTTATAAGTCACAGGATGAAATGTGCCCAGAATAACCACATCCCATATCGTTTCTAGAGAGAAATGATCACTTGTAGTTTCATTTACACAGGACACTTCCCTGTAAAATAATTCAGTCCCTGAAAGCACACCTGCTCTTGCTCTACAGGAAAACCAACCTCAATCAAGATGACATTTGCAATAAATAGTATCCATGAGATTACTGAATTAATCAACCCTTACTCTGCAGTTTGACATGAATTTCTCTGATTGTGCACCAGCTTCTAGTCCTGTCAGGCTTGCACATCTCATCACACCTTCAGCAGACACAAAATTACATTTTCTTTTCAAATGTCATCATGTGTCCAGAGCTCCATGAAGAAAGGGTATCAGGTTTTCATCTGAGAAGATGGAACCCATGTTCAGGCAGCAAAGCACAATACAAAAATCAATCAGGTTCCAGAGAATGCTTAAGTTGAGAAATAAACTGGTTTCACTGTACACCAGTAATCAGAAGCTGACAGTTTCAGCAGTGCTTTAGTTATGGAAGGCTCAGAAATGTCCTCTTTAACAAAAAACTTGCATTTTATAAAGTGTACATTGCAAAATAGCCTCAGTGACGAACTAAGTCTTGATAACTATCATACCCACTTCTCTCCAGTGCCCCGTACCAGTGATAGTCTGGCAGAGACTATGGATTAAGAGTAAATCCTTCATACAGCAGAAGTGCCAACACATCTGTCACCCCTCAGATTTCCCACAACAATACAGCAAATTTTAGGACTTGTGTTTAAAAGGGGTAGGGGGTATGGGGAGAAGCTCAAAATCCTGCTGGCTTCAAACAGAGCTTGTCACTCTCTAGAGAGATACTCTGTTTGTCAGCACATGTCATTCTTGATGCGAGTACCAGGCCTGCAGGAAACAATCTTTCTCTGGCTGAAACACTGAACGGTGGGGAAGCTCCAGGACAGGAACAAAATCCTTACATCGCGTCCATTTTTCTTGCATTTTAAAGAAAACCTCCCAAGGCAATGATAAGCTAATTATTTATAACACTACACTCTAAGTTAGCAAACAGATATGCTCCTTTCATTAATGTTACTGTGAAGAAGAAAAATCAAGCGAAATACAAATTCCACATCTTATCAGAAATATTGGCTGCCTTCTGCCAAGGTGAAATCTAGCTTTTCTCAGATGCAAGTTCTACGGTGCCATTACGGTTTTGTCCCGTCACATGCATTCAAGAAAAAAAACAATAAGAAACATTTTGTGAGAAATTCTGCCTTCACAGTTCTTATTTTGTCTCTGTTCTGACTCTTGTTATGAAAAAATTATGTCTTCTCCAGAGAAGGGACCTATAGTTAAGGCTAAACTCCCAAGCATTCCCATTTTGTCAAAAAGTCCCTATAACTTAACAGCAGCTACAAGGACGACCTTTGCAAAGCAGCTATGCAGATGCCAGTAAGCCTACTGAATTCCTAAGATCTTCCCAGAAAAATTTTCCCAGGAAAACCACTCCCTGCAAGGGGAGTCCTCTGCCAGCCACAAGTGACTCTCCCTGCTCCCCATACCCAGCAGGCAGCTGCAGGTGTGCACCCCTTCTCCAGAGGGTGGGATAAGGCCATTTGCTGCTCAGGAGGTAGAAAACCTACTTTTTAGCAACAAGACTCCCTACGTGCAGCTGACACGAGCAGGTAAAGCTGGGCATTATGCTGAGGAAGGTTGATAACATCATCCCCCAGGAACTGGTCGGGGGCAAAGCAGGACCTGGCCATTGCAAGGGGTAAAAAAAAGACTGTGGGTGCAGAAGGACAGAGAGGGCTGGAGAAGAAAGCACAGGGACTGGAGGAAGAATCAGCTTTGTAGCAGATAAAGGCAAGAGGGAAGAGGAAGAAGTGAAAAAAGAGAATGATGACATTTTGGGTCTTTAATAATGGAACTACTCTTTAAAAAAAAAAAGTGTAGGTCATCAGTCAAACTTGAAAATGTCAGTCACTTAAATGTTATTGTACTCGTTACCATGAAAGATCAAACAAACTACTTTAGGAGGTTTAGACCTCTCACTCCTATTATAACTTGTGGCTTAGATTCAGGTAAGGCAACTTACAATATCATCGTTAAGATTTTAATAAACTTGAAAGAAATAAAAAGCCTTTTAGGTGATGATGTTCATAATGTTTGTAAATGGTACCATAGTTCCATATGAAAAATTTTGTATTTTCTAGATAACTTCAATGCTTTAAGATTTGGACCCTAAAAAAATAAAATCTCTTTGAAAAACAAATGAAACGTCTGCCCCTGGACCACAACAATCTTCCTGTGGATAAGGGTATACTCTAAGGTGGATGCCTGGCCTTAACTGCGACATGGTTGAAGCCACTAGAGCTTAGTTAAAATGGTAAATGCATTTTTACAAACTGCTTCAAACTTCAGTTTCCACTAAAAAAAAAGAAATTATCAGAATTATTTCAGTAAAATTCCAAGGTGGTAGGGGGGCATCAGAAAACATCAGACAACCTTTGTTGTATATGCTGCAATCAACCTCATTCACAGGTTTAAACAGAGTACTACCTCCAAGACAAAACGTGCCTGTTTCATATAGGTTACCCTGGGTCAAAGTCTGCTCTCACCTATAGCTACCACATCATCTGTGGTACAAAAAGGTGAAACTACAGGAAAAAAAATCTGAACTTTAAGATTGAAGATTCTGCTTCACAGTATCTAATTTTTTTTGTTTTTCTAGAAAAGCAAGCTTTTTCTGTCTCCAAAACACTCGTTTACCCCCCCCCCCCCCCCATTTCTGCAGAGAGCATATACACTTCCTCACACTGAGTTCGTATCACTTTATGGAGTGAAGTGACATATCTAAGTCTTGGGCCAGCTTCAGGTTCTTCATGAATATTAAAAACAAAGAGATCCTGGGAAGGAAAGAGGAATATTGGAAATGACATTTCAGGAAATCCTCTTAAGAATTACTGAAAATATCTCGTAATAATGAGAAGCAAACTAGGTCACATCCCCCCATTTCTTATCCCTCATTTCAAATAAAATATTTATTTGAAATAGTTTAATAAGGAAAACAGAGAGAAAGAACGAAGGAAAATCTTTAAATTCAGAGGAAATACAGGTTCCTTAGCCCTTGAGAGGATTTTGTCTTAAGGCAGAGAAAGGAGATAGGATGAAGAAGAGAAAGCATAACTGAAGAAAAGAAAAGAAGTTGGAAGACAGGTGATTTTACTTCCATTCTGACACATAAGAGATTTTAACTTCACAGAGCACAAGTAGAGACACTGAAGCATTGCTTTAATTAAAAAAAAATACCAAAACCTACAAAACCCACAAAAAACTAAAACCGCACACCCACCCCCCCAAATGACACAGAGACATATTGTCGTGTACCTATTACAGGAGTTTTGGCAGTAATGTGGATTATTTACTGAAATATTCTACGTCATTTGAAATACCTGCAGGGATATGAAGCCATGTAGTCCTGGTTTCATTATGTCATTTTCCTCCCATCCTTCCCACAGATTACTTGCTTTGTGTCAGCCTCCACAGTTTTACCAAACCCTGGAGGGAATCCGGCCTCCACAGAGTCATTGTGAGCCAGAGGATGGATGACTTTGTGATTTGGGGATTATCATTATTTTCTTTATCATTTATATTAGAGCAATGTGTGGAGGCATCAGCTGAAATCAGAATCTCTTTGTTAGATGGTATTATATAAAATACAGTAGGAGATGTAATTTTCCTGGATGTTAATTAAACAAGATGGAAGTAGTAAAGTGGAGAAAGAGGTCACATAACATCTCTCAGTGGTAGGTCAGGGAAAGAAGCCAGGAGTAAAATTCAGGTCTCCTGTATTGCAGCTCAGTGTCATCTCCACTAAAATAAACAAGAAAGAAACCTTGCTTTTGTAATGCTGCAGCTTTAACTTTGGTTCATGAACAAGGTGAACAGAACCTACAGTCTTTTGCAGCAAGCTAGCCAAATACCCCCTTGTAACTCATCATGTAGTCTTACACTGAAACTGCCAGGAACCCCTTTTTTCCTAATCTGTCAGGTTTTTGAAAATCACTTGATCTTCTGTAAAGGGAAAAATTTTATTCCACATCCTAGCCCTCAGAATTCCTCTCATCCCTTCCTATTCTATTCCTGGTTATCTGTAGTTCTTGCAAGAAACGGTACCCCTAAGTACAGATTTGGCTAGAGAATGCAAATGTGGTATTACTGTAACCGTGGTGGCTCACAGACAGAGGTAAAATTCTCTTCAGGTACAAAATCGGTCTAGTCTCTCGGAGAATATATACTCCACATTCATCTGGCAACATCTCTGGAGATGCTATGGTTTACAAGAGGCAGGTTATAAAACCTTTATTATGAAGAATCTAAGTAAATCTTAAATGGTACATAAACTTTCTGGGACAATATTAATTTTGTGCATCACGTGGGTGACAAGTAATCATCTTTTTGATGGTATGAAATGGATTCCACTCCTTAGAGAATGCAAATTTTAAGCACAGAGTGATTTTCCCTTCTTTGTTGGCAATTAGTATTCATTTTATCAGTCTTACTCAAAATACCAGGAGAACAGCAGTCCTGTAAATAACCAGAGAAATTTGACTTTTTATTTATTTTTTTATATTAAGATCTGTTTACCCTTCATTTAATGTCTTTGATCTTTGCTAGATCAAGCAACGGTCTAAAAAAACCACAAAACACAACAAAAAAACCCCCAGCCAAACAAACCCCAGGCCTTCAAATTTAATAGAAAATAATTGCTACAAAAATTGATCTGTTTGAATAAATCAAAATTTATATGTAAATGAAACCATCAGACTTGCTTGGGTTTTGTTGGCATTTGAGAGTCTGGATACAAGAAATAGATGATTAGGAAAGATGTACAAGTCCCCAGACTTACATGGATTTTACATAGAAATGCATTTAAAAATAGAAATAAAAAAAAAAATTTAGAGAATAACCGTCATTGTATTAGCACCCAAAATACATTTCAGACCTATTTGTTAACATTCTGTGAGGAGAGTTACAAGAAAAATATATTCACAAATCACATGAATACAGTCCAGGCCCACAATACAATAATTTTCTTAAAGACTTGGGTCTTTCTATTTCTTTGCAATATTTTTGTATTTCAACTAGACTGTACACTCCTCTTGCTGTAAATTTATGTCTGCAAACACGAAAGCTGGGTATGTTTTATCTTTTTTTTTACGGAAAACTCATTTTCCTCATAACTAAGAGAGAACTCGAGATTCACGGTTCAAGTGCAAAAGTAGCTTTTCTGCCGCCACCGTAGAACCAGTTCCAACAACTTTCTCCCATTTAAAATGCCTGCCATTCCAAAAAGGAGAAAAGCCAATACCAAATTACTTAAACAGGCAACCCCACAGTGTTAGAAACAAGCATTACTGAGCAAAGCAAGAATTAGAGAGGAGTGTTTTCCGTGAACAGCATTGACGCTGCTTACAGGGAGGGTTCCTGGCGCCCTGCAGCACCAGCAGTCCCACCTGGCTGGTCAGGGACCCCATTGGGGACCATCAGAAGAGGCAACAGCATCTCGCTGTTGTACATGCTGGGCTGCCCCTGGCACCAGCCCTTCTCCCACGCAGTCACAGAAATAAGTGGTGGCTTAAAGACACATGATTAAATACCTATACAGTAGGTAACATGCTGTACCGGTTTGGGCTGGGATACAGTTAATTCTCTTCACAGAAGCTTGTATGGAGCTGTGTCCCGGATTTGCGATGAAAACAGTGCTGATAATACAGACATGTTTTCATTACTACTGAGCAGTACTTACACAGAGCCAAGGCCTTTTCTATTTCTCGCCCCACCCCACCAGCGAGAAGTCTGGGAGTGCACAACCTCCCAAGGTTGGGAGGGGACACAGCCAGGACAGCTGACCACAGCTGACCACAGGGACATTCCGGACCACATGATGTCATGCTCAGCAATAAAAGCTGGAGGAAGAAGGAGGAAGGGGGAATGTTCAGAATTATGGCATTTGTCATTGCAAATCACTGTTACACATGAGAGAGCCCCGCCTTTCTGGAGATGGCTGAACACCTGCCTGCTGATGGGAAGCAGTGAATGAATTCGTTATTTTGCTTTGTTTGCATGCCCAACTTGTGCTTTACCTCCCGATCTGTCCTGATCTCAACTCACAAGTTTTCTCACTTTTACCCTTCTGATTGTCTCCCCCATCACGCTGAGTTGGAGCAAGTGGCTGCGTGGGGCTGAGCTGCCCGATGGGAGTAAACTACAACACGTGCCATAGCCCAGTACCCAAATACGTGCGCAAGCCACATGTTCCAGAGAAAGCCACAGTTACCCACCCCACGGGACTCAGCAGGCAAGCTACCAGGCCACATTAACACCTCCAGCTCCGGTGAGGTCAGCTCAGGTTAGTTTACAAACACGCTGGAAGCCAGAGCCAAAAAAAGCTTTGCTTACCTCAAAGGGAGGTGCTAAGATCACAATGAATAATATTGATGAAGCTGAGTTGGCCCAGATCAAAATAGCACCGGTGAACAACCAACGGGTATGAATGACAAATTGATCGGTTGTGAACTATTCTGATGGAAGATATTTGTCTGTAGGGAAAGGTCACACCTTCAGAAGCCTCTCCTGAGCTGACCAGCCAGAGTTACCAGGCAAACAATCAGGAGTAACCCCTCAGTGCTGCTCCTGGGGGAAAAACATCCCCCATCACCTCCGAGGGAAAACAAAAGACTCAGGATACAAAATTCATAGGTGCACCTCGTAACCCAGAAATAGAGAGCCCTTGGAAAGCAGCATATTGTTCTATTCAATAAGTGTAATAATAACTAGTGCTCTTGTAGGAAATGGGGAGCATAAACTCCTAGTAAGTATTGTTTGGGATGAATAATTCACCCAGCTCTAATTACGAGTAGAGTGCTCTGAAACACTATTCTTGAACAGCATCCCGTAAGCCTCTGCTAACACCTGAGAAAGAAAATAATATCTGGCATATTTAGTGCTAAATCCTACATTAATAAAAACAGTATAATATAGGTAGTTTCCCATCTATTGATTTAGGAGTTCTAAATGCATTTTATACATGTGGAACTGGAAGACTGCCTAGCAATGAAAGGTACTGGGATATAGAAAATTCAGACACTTTCTGGGGAGATCACCTGTTTTCCCTGAGGCCTGGATCCCTGCCTATGATAGAATTCCCTGTCTCCCTTACTTAGGATGGAAAATACTTCATACAGGAAAGAGGATCATGCAGAAAGAGGGTATCCGACAAGCAAAAATAAGCACCAAGAAATATTGTCAAACCCACAGTAAGTATAGAGTAACTAAACAATTAAAATTTTTAAAAAATCAACATCACTAAGGTAGGTCATTATAAATCACAGGGCTTCAAACCATTTTTCCTTTTATATTTCAAAACTGTGAAACAGCTGTTAAGAAAATGCTGTACCACTGTTCCTTTTCTCCCCCTTTTTACTACTGTGACTTCTATGGATAGATCAGTGGAGAGGGCTGATTTTGGATGCTGCTAAAAATCATTGCACCACCACAAGTTATAGTTTTAAGTGGTAAAATGGGCCGCATGTCACAAAACCAATATAGAAAAATACTCCGTATTTAATTCTACTTTTTCCTAATATTAACAATCTTTTTCCACTAATAATATTGCTGTCTTTTAATAACTTGTTGTAATAATTTTTGGTAACACTGAAACAGAAAGAACTCCTACATACTTCTTATGGCCAAGAGTCCTTTCTTCATCTAATGTCTAATCATGGCTCTGAACTGCAGATAGGAACAGTGTGAAATATTACAGATGAAGTCTTAGTTTGAATGAAGCCTGACAATAAAATTTGTCATCGTAGTTATGATAATTAGTTTCACATTTTTATTAACCTGTTTAAATCCTACATATGCTGCAGGGGGGTGGGGGGAACAGAGAAACCCCAAACCTACAACCCTCACTACACTGTGAAGCCAAGAGTAATATTAGCTATTAGATACCATTTAATAAAACAGATATGCTAAAGTCATGGGTATATAGAGCATTTTAGGAAAGACAAGGCCATTAAAAAAGGGAGGTTTTTGGTTTTTTAAGTCTAGCAAATTTTCAGTGAATTAACTCTTTATCCCAGTAGGATCAATTATTATGACATTGCATTACCAAGATTCACCTTTCATGTTTTTTCTTCAATTTTACCAAAAAAAAAAAAAAAATCCAGTAGCATAGGTACCTATGGCAGTATGCCACATGAAGAGACATATTAATGTGGACCATGCAAAGAACATCTCTATATAACATCTGATCCCATCTTCCCCTCTGTTCCACACCAAAAACTCTATTGTCACTGCCAGTTTTAAAAGCTTGAAAAGCAGTTCGATGATTTATCTGGATCAAAGCAAAACTACAACAGCAAAGTCCTTATGCAGTTTATACACCTGCTGAAATGATAAATATTTTCCACTACTGTGTTACAGGTGTGCTGTGACTGCATTTTGGGGGGAGGAGGGAGTGCAGGGAGGGGGTTGTAGTTTTAGAAGTGCAGACCTCAGATATCTTATTTTCTCATTAAACTATGACTACTTGCAGTGCATAACAGATGCAGCAATACAACTTTGGATAACAGCTTCACAAATACCACATACGGTCTCTTTTATACTTTTAATTAGCACTTCCTTCCAAAATAAATGTGATGAGATTATTTGAAGGTGTGGAAGTCCCACAAGACCCTGCACTGTATCATTCCATGCAATCCCCCACTAACATGAGTTCTCCGTCTCCGGGATGCATTAACAACCTCAGGAATCCTCCATTAATGTGTAAAATGCATTGCCAGTTGCATGAGAATAAGATAGGCAGTTTGCCTAGGCTTTCTTAAAGTCTTTTCAACTAGTATTGCTCCTGGAGCAGCACTGAACATATCATAGCACATACTGGATTCACAGATGATAGATTTCGTATGTGTACACTAGTGAGACTGCCGCTAGACTGGTTTAGATAGATCTAATTTCTCAACCATGCTAGCATACTTCTTCAATTTGTAGTGTTGTGATTATATTATAGAACGGTCTCAGTAAAACAAGGCCATGAAATGCCTTCATCAAAACTACCACCTTGACTGATGTTAAAAGAGGGCTGCTTCATGTGGGTTAAGTACTACAGCAAAATCTCTCCTAGATTTAAAATAAATAAATAAATCTTTCTAATACATCAAATATACAGAAAAGCATTTGCTCTGAATTTAGGATCATCTGGATGACCTGACCCTAGGAAGCCTTTGTTTAATTATGCTAAGTCCTTAGACCTTGTCCAAATTTGCCTGAAGCCAAACCCACAGTGAAGCTTGGAACTGGGGAACCTGCTGAGAGCAATGCCATAAACCTCACCTATGAGTTCGTGTAGGGAAGGAGAGTGTTTTCAGGTGCATAAAACAGGTATGGAATATGTTTCTGACTCTTCTCTCCACCAGTCCTTGTTAGCACTTACAGTTTACTAGTACTTACTATCAAGTGCCTTAAATTTCATTATTACATTAATAATTAAATAATTAATAAACAGATAGTTGGACAGAATGTGTAGTATTTTACCTTTTCTATAACAGAAGGATTAGTAAGCACAATTAGCCCCTCAGTCACTGTCACAAAACGGTGACACACAGAGTTTAAGCATGTTGTATAGATAAGAATATGCAGGTTGTTATCACTAAAAATAATCAAGTCTAGAAGGTCTGCATCTCCTACCTCGGTCCTATGCTTGGGAGACATACTTGAAAAATTGATCAAGTAGGCTGTCTTTAATCAAAAAAATGCCCTTATTTGAGAAGTAAGCATTGTGTGACAGCATGTTTATTTCAATAGAGGATGAACTATTAACTTTTCATATATTGCAATAGCTATTACAGGTGCACGCAGTACAAAACATTGCACAAGTATATAGCTTTGCTATAATTGCAAAACTTTTTCATATCAAAACGGTTCAACTGTCTTCAATCCTGAATTTTCATTTACAGGATATTTTGGGAGATGAAGTAAATAAAGAACAATTCTAGATCAGAACAACAAACTTTTCAAAATGTGACAATTACTCTGTACTGAAGATTCAGTTTCCTGACTAGCTGTACCTCTAAGCTGAAAGGGTTTGTAGTTATTATGGAAACAGCAAAAGTAAAAAAACCCAAACAAACAAAAAAAACACTTTATGGACAGATAACTGTATAACTGTCCTCACTGATGCTTCCGATGCTTTTCCTGAGGCTCTCTGGGACATGCTACAGGAAGAGAAGGGAACCTGCTCCTGTTGGTGTGCACCCTTACAGTAGTACCCATTTTCCTGCAGTTGCATCCTCTTCAGTCAATCATTATCCAGTAAAGTTTACAGTACTGTCTGCTTATATGACTTTATCAGAATTTTTCTGAATTTACTTTATTCTCTTATGAACAATTAATACAGAATTGAATTCTAACAATAGCTTTTTTAGGAAAAGACTCACCTAAAAGAAAAATAAGAAGCTCTAAGCATGTTCCCCTATAACAATGAAAATAAAGAAAAACATAAATAAAAAAATGGTTCCACTGCTTAGTATTGTTGATGATGAAAGAAAAACCCAACTTTTTTCCCCAACACTTTCTTATTATTAATGTAAGAAGATAACTAGAAATGTTTAGGAAAAGACACAGTCAATTAAGTGGAATTTGTCATCGTCGAGCTTTATTCATCACAATTATGCATTAGATGCAAAAATTTAGTATATAGCTGCTGACTCTACTGAAGGTTTTTAAGCTTTGCAGGAGTACAGGCAGTAAAAACGTAGGCTTAGGAAGTTTGCTTGGCATGAATGAAGTGAACAATAGCATATTCATATACAGGACATATCTTGTTATTTCTGGCTAACAGTAAAAATAAAAGGTGTGGCACTTCTGAGTTTGACAAAAATTATTTGCGTAGTCAGTAAAAGCTGTATTCTAATATATGAAACAAATGTGTATAAGAGATGCTTACATATTGATTTTCAAAAGTGAGAAAAAAGCTTAAGAGACATAGTTACTTTCTCTGGTGATGAGTTGCACACCATGTTGTGATAAGGTAAGTACCAGGAGCAACTGATTTGACTCTGTGTAAAGGAATTCCAATAGTACTTCTTCATGTCTGCTTAAATAAACTTGTAGTAATTTCAGGATGTCTAGTCAGAGACATAGCTATTAGGAGCAACATATGATAAACATGGGGAACTGCTGAGATAGCGGGAGACTGGCGAGATGATGGCCAGGTCAATTTACCAGACATTTGCAAGCACAACTCAGGGAATGGATATTCCATTTCAGATGTGACGACTTTCCTGCTCATAATGAAGCCCAGAACAATAGGACTGAGATTTAATGAGTAAGCATGGTTATGCAGAACAGGACTCGAAAAAGGAAAATTCTCCAGGGCTATAATAATGTTACTATTAATTTGTTCAGTGGCTTGGAAGCAATCTCTAACCCCTAAGCCTTGCAGAGCTAGTTCAAGAAGGGTAAATCATATTTGTACATTAATTTGTGCAAAGCCTTACATTATAGTTTTACTAGTGATGTGCCAAATCCCATCTGTGCAGTGTCACATAGGCTGTAAAATGGATTAGCAATAACCTACTCCAGTATTATTTTTTTTTATGGAGGTAGACTTTTGAGATTTCCACTTCTTTGTGAAACTTCCTGTACCTCAGATCCTACCTTTGGACTGATATTTGGAACATTCACGTGGCCTTCCACTCAGTTTCAACGATACACTGGAAATTAAAACTCAATATATAAGCAATTCCAAAACATTTTCCCTAATTATTTACCC
>VYZV01007769.1:40011-59309 GCA_013401275.1 Pandion haliaetus | reverse complement strand
TTTAACTAAATCCCTTTTCACATCCCAGCTATGTTGCAGTCAATCCATAGTAACTAGTAACAGTAATCCAAGACACTTCTGCTTACCAAACAGTCCTTAAACCCAACTGTTGATTTCACTTATATACATGTTATTATACAAAACTACCACTCGCAGATGCTACCACATAAAATTACAGACAAACAGAAACAGATGAACATATAGATAAATGTGTAACACGCATTTAGATATGAGAAAGAAGGAGCAAAAATAAAACACAACACAAGCTGCGTTTGTTATTCTGGAATTTACCTGAAAATAGTTGTATAAATAACTCTCATGGGAAATCACTTTTCTGAGATCTGCCATGGAAACTGCAGTATGGCTGTACCATCAGGAAGCTTGGGTTCTGATCTTTTCCAAAAGCAGAGATGCGACAGGCACTGCCACCCCCTACTATTCCCTTGACAGGTTTGGGATGTACGCTGATGGGGAAAATGCAAATATTGAGAAGTTTAATCATTTGTTTTCCCTGAGAAGGAAAGAGATATGTAAAATAACTGCTTGCTATTTTTTTCTGTCACTTCTGTTAAGCAGTGGTACAAGTGCAAACCTAAATTTTACAGCTTTGTTCTGAGGGCCTGTTCTCTCTGACAAACACTTCTGTGGATTCATTTTTGAGGTGGTGAAGTAACGTGACCTTATGAACAGCAAAAATACACCAAAGGCAACTTATTAAACCAGCTTAATAAAGATAATACAAGCAAGATTAGTTTAGCTTAATATAGTATTTGTCATTTATGGTCTATATGCCAGCTGAAAAAAAAGCACCCAGGCAAGTCAAAATAGAATTTCACCTAATGAAACCATATGGGGCTTGACCTTACAGGGTCCTGCGTCTGATGGAATCTTTCCTGTTGAACAAGGGAGGGTATAAAATGGCCACATTAGGGAAGGCATAAAGAATCACGAGTTATAAGGCAATATAATATCATTAAAGGGTTCATTTCTGGACAAAGAACTCTCAACTTTTCCCCTTAAGTTAAATTCTACTCTCATGTCCGCAAGCATAGATCTAGAGAAAGAGCAGGATGGATGGATTTACTTCAGGCCTAGGCACCCGGGAACAGAATTTGACCGTCCATATGGATGAAGGAGATCTAAAGTATAATTGCTACTTTTGCTAATTGCCTCTTTAGTACATCAAAGCTACATGAATGAATTCTTTCAACCACGTAGAGAATAGTGCCATTTAAATATTTGTTTTAGTAAATGCCTTGCATTGCAGACCTTCACATGTTGACACAAACCACATGCAAACTAAGAGACAGCATTTGTGTGGCAAAAAGTTCTTCTCAAAATAGGCAATGAACTTAAGGTGCAAGAAAGTAAGAATTGCCCTACTTTTACAAAGGGGTAGCTGAGACATTGGCTTCCTGAGTTTCAGGCAATTTCCTTCACCCCTAACTTTTAAAAAATTACTCTAAATGCAGCTCAAACAGCTGACTAGCTTCTGCTTTTGTTTATAAAAAAATTAAACCAAGGTATCTCAAAGCGGAGTCACTCTACAGAACCTGAGTCTATACCACCATATGTGCAGCAGCAGGCAGAGTGCCTGTTACTTGCTGTGACCCTCAGGCTCATAATGAATGAATGCCAAATGCTGTGACACCTCTGAATGGTCTATAAATGCCCAAATTAGGAATTTCCATAAATCAATAATGTGTGTTTTATAATGTATTTTTGTCTTTACTTGTGCTTGTGTCAGAGAACTGAGGCTATCACCAAGTTATTAGTAAAACCATCAACATGGCAAACAAGGATCTTGGTGTCACGTTGCAGAGCTCTAGGTGATCGTGATGACAAACGGAACAGCTTCAGGATAATCCGGCTTATTCACCGTGATAAAATTCAAATAAAACATCAGGTATTTCAATTTACCAGCCCTACAGCATTTGTCAGGGCAGTGTTCAAAACACTCCCTTCCCACCCCCACCATTTTGTCTTCACAATCTGTTAAAATAACACTGTCTACAATTACAGGATCATTTGTTATGCATGATATAATAGACGGCAAATATAAAAAGGCATTATCATTACTTTTGTCCTTTGTTCTTCCAGGCCAGAATATTGCATAGTTCTTTACTTTGACATTTATTGCTTTTAGATTGGTAATAGAATGGTTTGTGTTGCTCATTATCTTGAATGATGATAATATTATAGTTTGGGGAGCCTGCGTTCCCTGTTAAGTAAAGTAAAGGCTTCATATAATTTAGCAAAGGTTATTACTGGACAATTACCCACAATACAGTTCAAGTCTAATAAATGTTAAGCCACGTTCACTCTTAAATACCACATCTGTAGTATGGTTTCTAGGAAACTGCAGAGAACTATTTATGTCATCTATGTGCATGGGGGGTGGAGGGGTGTTTACATGTGCGTATGTATATACGTATTATTGTATCTATTTTTAGTGTTTACTAATGGGTGTCCTTAGGGAAAGGATTTCAGAGAAGCACCTAGCGATACAGCCGGGACTCTGATCAAAGAATGGGAGGGGAGGAGGGATAAGGCAAAACCTCAGTTTTCCCCTTTGATATCACAAATAATGGAGTCATTACAGATCTAAAGTAATAAAAATTATATGAGATTTTGGCCTAAGACTTTACATAAGAACTTATATAACAGCCTAATATGTTAAATGAATCAATTAGCAGGGAATGAAATTCAGAGCCTGATTTTATCCTTCCATCCCTTTTACCTCTGACTGTAGTTGGCAGCCCATCCTGACCAGTGGTAGGACCCCGTTCTGGATGGGCTTCACCGCCTGTAGCCCAAGAGTGTCTCCATCCCCAGAGAGGGTGGCTGAGGGTTTTACAACTGGGAAACTCGCTGGGCTGGGAATCACTGGCAATCCAATCAATTTCTGAGACTTGCAGATATTTATATGTATCTAACGCTCTGTGTGCACAGACACACGCATGTATACAAACACTCACCTTTTTTTTTTTTTCTGTTCCTTTTCTCCTTTTCTGTTTGGTACTCCAGTTTCCCTGCAGCCATTTATGTTCAATTTATGTTCATCAGTTCATTTCTCTAGCAGCAGCTCTTTCAATGAAATGTTTCTATTTGGTGCCAAGTAATAGTAGCTAGAGTTATTTGCCCTATGAATCTCGGTAGATTAGTTTTTGTAATTTACATACATATCCAATTTCTACCAATTTTCATTGACAGTTTTCTCTTTGGACTTTGTTTCATTTCTATTTTTGAGCTGTAACATTGTTTCAGACTTACAGCTCTCTGTAAACTTTATGATATATTCTGCATTATTATAGTTATCTAGTAATGCAAAAGTGAGAGAAAAACCTTTAACTCTAAATATTAAAATAGTCTGCAGAAAATAGAGTTAATGTTTCATGAAATAAATGTCATAATATGAAAAACATATTTTAATGGAAATTTGTTCATAGCCTCAGATGTTTCTTTTCTGACTAACTTCAGTTACTATTCTTCATATGAATCATAAAACCCAGGCTGATTAGGTCATCTGGTTCACCCGTATGGCAATAAATAATTTTAAAACTACACAGATTTGCAGTTATGATGAGCTGACACAAGATGACTATGAGCCTGCGAATATAATTGTAGCCAGCTGACACACCTACAATGGGTTTGCTCTCAAGAGGGAGCTTATTGATGGCTGGTATTTCTGATGTTGTTAGAACAAGATAAGCTGTAAACCAAGATAATGCTCTTCCATGCTGTGCTAGAAATGCTCAGCAGATGTTCGGATGAAGCAAAGAGAACCACACAATTGCTGTTATTAGATCACTTGATATTATAATAGCTGGACAGCTGTAGGTAGGAGGTGAACACCTACAGAGCTGGGCAGGTTTCCTCAGCATGGGCCCAATCCAGTTGTTGCTCAGGGTAAGGGAAGGCTTTCCAGGAGCTGCTGTGGGATTTCAAGAGGACTCAACACACAGAGGCAGAAGCTGCACAGACCCGTTCAGAAGCACTTCACCCCCTGTGCACAGTAAGCCTGGCGCCGCATCTCCCATCTCGTGCATAGCAATTGGATGTGTGACATCTAAACGTGTTTGGTGCAGGGCACAGCTTAGTGAGTACAGCTGTGGTAGCACTGATGCCTGATAGGTGCAGACCTGCAAACTCTGCAATTTTTGTTAAAAACTGGAAAGCAGCAGGTGCTGTTTCAGCAAGGGTTGCTGGGTGCTTGCAGAAGGCAACGAGCATCACCCTCAGAGTCTCCTTCCCAGATGTACAGTAATAGAGAAAACATTTGCAAGTATTTTCAAAATAGTCTGGGCAACTTAGATACACAAATCCCATTAAAATTAAATCAATGTGCTTGTTACTGCCACCTGCTTTCAAGACTTCAACTTCTTTTTAAGAAGCACAATGGCAAAATACATAATGAACTGGCCTAGCCTTTCAAATTTCCTTATCCTCTGGGCTACAAACTGTGGGTGAATTCCACTGCAAAGCAGAGATACAAGATAGCAGACAGCTTTCCCATATGACAGAAGAAATTAATTCCTCTGGGTCTGTATATCTTGACAAAAAAAAATATGAACTTTTTCCTGTACAGCCATCTTTCAATAAATGAAAGAAAAACACAGTAAGAAAATATGTGTTCAAATATAAGCAATAAAAAAGCAGCTACATTTTCATGAACACTGTCGCATTCAGAAGAGCAACAGAAATGTTCAACTGTGCAGTTTTGATAATCTAGCATGTCCCAAAGAGACTTTTTGTCCAAATTGAAGCAGGATCCTCATAAAGTTGGAGAGACTGAACAGAATCTCATAACTGAGCTGCACATAGGCTAAAATTCAGCTGGGAAAGAGTAGTCACCGTGGAGCTCAGCAGCCAAGCTCAAGTCACTGAAGACTGGAAATCAAGCAAGAGCAAGTACTATTGATGCAGTCTTCCCTCAAATGGATACTGGTGATGAATGCATTTCAAATGCCAATAATCTCAACCTTTGTTCAGTATGATACAAGCTTTTCATTACATTATTGGCAAACACTTTGCTGCTATTTGCCCCTACACTGCCATTTGGTGCCTGCCCATGTGGGCTTACAAGCATTTGCTTCTTTCTTTTTCCTTTCCACTGACTGCAATTATTTCACCAATGACCTAGCAACTTCTCAAATGAAAGTGAACTTGATGCCTAAGTACATTTTCTCTTTGTCTCGTTCAGTCCCTTTTAAACGCAAGTTCTCTTGATAGGCTTGTGTATTCATTTTAGTTGATTCATGTTTTAATTAGTACTTTATTTTAGTGTAGCACCTCCTAAAACAAAGGATGATCCTTTTTGATTTCTTTGTGCAATTTATACTTACACATCAGCTCTCTAAAGAGATCCTCCCCTGGTCAAATCTTTAAAAGGATTTACCTCTCTCCAGGGCTCAGCCAGCACCTTGCACCTTGGCTGCAGGGAGTTTCTTGCTTTTGGTGCCAGAGTTGAGTTTTGAATTTACTCCTCTCTCCTCCCAAACACAATTTCTAGTGCCATTCTTGTCCTTAGCCCGTTCATATGGCGGTTTAGAATAGCAGAGAGATCAGTTCAGATCTTCTCTTTTTCCCAGAAGAACCTGAACCTACACCTCTTCCAGGCCACAGAACATAACTAACCTGTTATAACTGTCCTGAGGTGCAGATTTTAGTGCTGCTTTTTCAAGCTATTCACTTTGCACGGAACAACTGAAAATGCCAATTTTCTCTGGCTGAATTAACTTAATTACATCCTACTAAAAAAGCAGCACGTTAAAGTCAATCATTAAGAGTTCAGGCCTTTCTGATACACAGTATCAGCCATGATACATGAAACAACACTGTTGGCACCATAGCAAAAGTACACACCTCTACCACTACAAACCGATCGCATCATCAGCTTCAATTCGCTATGGAATAAATATAAACACACATCCCTCTCTTGCCTAATAAACCCCTGCAGGAACAGAGCTGCAAAGGAGCTAGCTCCTGCTCTGCTGACTACAGGAGTTCAGATTCAGTCCCAGAGACCTTCAAAGGACTGAAATCTGAAGGCAAGGGCTTGCAGAGCCTATAAGTGCTGCAGTACCACACTTTGAGTCCATGCAATTCAGTATCCCTGAAGACACTCTGCAGTGGGTAACAGGCCAGTGCTGCTGTTGCACAATTTTTCCTCAAGGGGAAAAGTCAGGGTATCCCTTGTTTCATGTATTTTAATCTACACAGGTACTCAAATTCCCATCTAATAAATACATTTAGGAACAAAAGCCTCAACCAAAATATGTCTGTAGCTGCTATATACATGCAATAGTACTGCTGCAATGTGGTGCTTTGTGGACTGGTAATGATTTTGTCTTGTGGGGTAGGAGCCTAAGGCCTGAGCTAGACAGATATGCTTGGAATTTAAGCAGTGTTTTTTTGCCATTTGCTGCTGATTTAAACATTACATTAAAACAATGAGGGGTTATTAATCACTATCAAAATAAAATACCTAGTTACACATATAAGGAATTGAGTAAGCCAGGGTGTGAGCAGCAAATTACAGTGCTCACATATGGAAAAGTGATATGCTAACATATCCTGTCATAATGGGTCCTGAACAGGACACTTACAACTGGAAAGAAGTTTGCCTTTCTGAGGGAAACATTTTGAAGTTTGGTTGGAAAGAAAAATATTTTCATTCTTTGAGGAAAAAAGTATTTCCTGGAAGACTTTTAGGACCCTCAGAAAACAAAAAACCTATTTACCCCCTGGGGAATTTTACTGTAATATGCCTCAGTGAAACATTGGATCCTGCACTTGGGTCACAACAACCCCATGCAACACTGCAGGCTTGGGGAAGAGTGGCTGGAAAGCTGCCCAGCAGAAAAAGACCTGGGGGTGCTTGTTGACAGGCAGCTGAATATGGGCCAGCAGTGTGCCCAGGCAGCCAAGGCAGCCAATGGCATCTTTGCCTGTATCAGAAACAGTGTGGCCAGCAGGAGCAGGGAAGTGATCGTCCCCCTGTGCTCTCAGCACTGGTGAGGCCACAAATCAAAGACTGTGTTCGGTTTTGGACCCCTCACTACAGGAAAGACATTGAGGCGCTGGAGCGAGTCCAGAGAAGGGCAACGAAGCTGGTGAGGGGCCTGGAGCACAAGTCTGATGAGGAGCGGCTGAGGGAACTGGGGTTGTTCAGCCTGAAGAAAGGGAGCCTGAGGGGAGACCTTATCGCTCTCTTCAACTACCTGAAAGGAGGATGTTTTAGTGAGGTGGGTGCTGGTCTCTTCCATCAAGTAACTAGTGATAGGCCGAGAGGAAATGGCCTCAAGTTGCGGCAGGGGAGGCTGAGACTGGATATTAGGAAAAATTTCTTTACTGAAAGGGTTGTCAGGTGTTGGAACAGGCTGCCCAGGGAAGTGGTTGAGTCACCATCCTTGGAGGTATTCAAAAAGCATGTAGACGAGGCACTTCAGGACATGGTTTAGTGGACATGGTTGACGGTTGGACTCAACAATCTTAAAGGTCTTTTCCAACCTAAATGATTCTATGATTTTAAAGTATATTATCCTTCACGGTTTTGGAGGGTTGTTTGGTTGTTTTTTTTAAGCAAAACATAATTAGCAAACGTTTCCTAGTCTTATTCTTGTTACAGAAACAATAACATGTAAAGCAAATAAACTTTTAACCTTTTAGCCTTTTGCTGGTATGTATTCATCTTTACCTGCTCAGACAAAAATATCAAACAGACAAGCTAAACTATTGTTATCACTAAAGCAAATGATCCATCAAACAGGCATACATATTCATGTTCCTCTCCTGTGCAGGCAGTGACTTTCAGGGCTGTCACGATGCCAGCAAGGCTGCTCACATCACATCACACAGAAGTCATGTCTGGAAGAACATTCTTCTGAATGACTGCCTCTGCCTGAGGGTGTCGGCTTGGGCTGCCATGATTGTCACTGGGAAGAAATAGTCTTTTTTGTGCCCATTGCATCACCCTAAATTACAGCTAATCGGTTGCCCAAAGAAGTTCAGATAAGTCATTCCCTAATGCTCATTTCTTGTCACTAACAATGTGGCAAGAGGTGAGAAAACCAGGTGTAGAGCTATGTCTACTGTAGATGCCTGAATTTATCTGAAATTAATTCTGCCAGATATTTATTTTTATGAATGGTATTGACTCAAAAGATCAATGACAATAAGAAAGACAAAAAGCTGTTATTTCTATTTGCTGTAAATTCTGGATTAGGTTTTGATTCTAAACCCCTCCTTGTTGACATTCAAGAAAGTATAATCTGTGTGAAAATTAATGGAAAATGAATTACTGCCTTATATCCAAGTGAAGTAGAACACAGATCCAGTTGTCTAGAAATTTGGTTTGTGCTGCATACTGAATACAGCCCTGGGAGCTGCAGTGCATCATGGTGAGGGACAGAAGTGGATGTTTTATAGATTTTTTATGCTTAAATAGGTAGTACCTCCAACTGAGCATAAGGTTCATGAAAGCTGCTGGGTTTGATCCTGCCTCCTTGTGCTAAATTACTCTCATTTTAATTGGTGATGAGGGGATGGACTCACAAATCTATTCTCACAGCTCGATATTACAATAAAAGATCTGTCTGGAAGAAAGTCTCAAAAAGGCACCTAAAACTGACCAAGTCAAAGAAAGCTGTCTCCTATTGAACCTGTATGATACCAAACTCTCATACACAGCATCTCAAATTTGAGACTGTATGTGAACCGTTACGACTACTGGGTGTGGGGAGAAGATAGGGGGCTGTGAAGCACCCTGCTCCTCCCCTTCTCCCACTGCTGGCGACAAGGTGGCCAGGGTGCTGTTGTCAAGGGCTGGGAGGAGGTTTGTGGAAGACCCATGTGGATCAAGGGATTACAGCAGCAAAATTGTTTCTGGTCTGATGTGCCAGCCTGACACAGGTATGTTTGTCCCTTCTCTGGGCAGGGTTTGGGGGAGCACAAGTGTATGGGGCAAGGCTTGGGTCATTCAGAAGTGAGCTGGGGATACAGTCCCTTCTCCAGCACACACAGCTCTGCAGGAAGGAGGGGGGAAACTGGGGATTCACAGCATGAAGCCTGGAGACTTCATTTCCTTGAAAGGCAAGGAAAGGAAAAGAGGAAAGAAAGCTTTCCTTAGGAAACCACCTGGTGACAGAGCATTAGGCTGAATGCCCCTAAAATCATTATTGCTTTATTTACATTTCTCAAACACCTTGCAGTTCTGCAGGGGTCAATTTTCACTCCAGACAACAACAGACTAAAGCTCAGCTGTTCCTTATCAGTCTGTACAGGAGAGCTGAGCCACACTACAAAAGGCCTAACTAGTGATTTGACTCTGCAAAACAAAGGAATACCTTACAGGTTTGGGGTGCTTAACTCCATACAGTGTATTGCTGAAAAGTTCAGGCTTTTGCCTTTCCGAATCTTCAGTTTGGCTGCCAAGAAATGAACTTACTTTAGGTTGATGCTATCATCATTTATAGAGCCACAAATATGGAAAAGACTCCTTCTGGGAAATGGCCATTAAAACCAAAAACTCTACATGAACAGCTGGCTTTGTAAGACAAATGGGAGAAATACTGAAGGAATAAAGTTTTTATACAGACTGCATCCCTTTCTGTTCTAAGGCTGACCCATAACTTCTTTTAAGTAGCAGACATTAATAAAGAAAAGAAACTGGCAGAAGCTACAAACATAGTTCTCATCAATTTTTTCAACCCAGTGTAAAAACATTCTGAAGCCTGTTTTTTAATTCAATATAAAACAAACAAACAAACAAGAGACCTAAACATGAATCTTGTTTCTTAAGAACTTTTCCATTCAGTTTTATTCAAATTTCCATTCAAAACCCCGTTCTTTTACAATCCTGACCTGCTATTCTAGACAGATAAGTCCAGAAACATTGGCGCTGCTTCAGAAAGGCAGTGGTGCATGAGGCCTCCTACGATTCTTAGTTGTGAGAAAAGGGAAATATACCTGGAGGAACACCTGCTTAATAGCAAAAAAGTAGAGAATAGAAAATGAATTATTCTTTTTCCTTGTGTTTTAGTTGTTCTTGCTACACACATCAGCATTAACTAAGCTTCTCCCTCAGCCTGCCACAGTTCTCTGTAAGGCACAAAGACCCTTCCCATGCTCCTTCCCTGTTTGTGAGACACTAAGCAAAAAGGCATGGCAGTAGCAACATGAACTCCAGTAAATCTTTTGATCTTCGTAGCTGAAACATAAAGGAGGGGAAAGTAGCATGTGTGCTACCTCAGTGAGATTACTCCTACAGGGCAAATATAACTGAGCTATATCCCAAAGCAACACTGTGTCTAACAAACACAATAATGCTGATGAGCTTCTAAATTCAGAAAAGGGTGATAAGCTGCCCTGAGCTGGTGGATTTTATTCTTGTTAGAAGGAAGGATAACTGCTATCACTAAAATGAATAAAAAATAACAATAATTAAGAAAAACCCCAACAAACAAACCACCTCTTAATGCATTTTACAATAAAAGTAGCTTTTTATACCTAAACACAAGTAAATTCTTGCTTCTCTTCACATACCCTCTTGCTCGTGCATGCTTCAGTGCATAACGTATATGGAGTTCACACAATAGGGAGGAAAAAAAAAAAAACAAACCCGCAGAGAGAACACATATGCTATCCTGAAAAGCAAACAGCAATACTATAAAAGAAATTAAAGCTTCATTTGCTGCTTTCTGGCATACAGACATTGTAGCAACTTCTTAGATGCTCTCCTTACCAAAAAAAATACTGTATGCAGGACTAGAGTTTCTGAAAACAAGTCTGTTCTTCATGTACAGCAGAGATCTCTGAAAACCTTTTTCTTTACAATGACACGCTGGCTCTCTCTTCCTCCTCCTCTTTCAGCTGATGACTTGCAAACTTGCAAATATGGATCTTTTATAGTAATTTTATCTGTTACCAACTTTTTTACGCAAAAACAGGTACTATTGTGCTCGAGCTGCAGAAACAAATCAGGATCACTTGCTTCATTTAGCCAAGCGTAATTTTATTTCTTGAGCCACTACATCCAAATTTAGCAGCCTACATTTTTAGGTCATCTGTCAACCCAGAAACGATAATCCTGCATCTAGGCTCTCTTTTCCTGTGCCAGCCCTATGATCCCTCACTGAATACGTTATTTGTCATTCTTCATACTAAAGGAACGAATAGCTTAGAAATGCATCTACTGCAAAACAGATAAAAAATACACTGCAGCCAAAAGTGTGGCTAAACCCTCCCCCTGGGAAGCACCTGGGCAAGTTTATACTGTTCACCTGTACACCTCCTCTCTTCAGGACCAAATTTGCTTTTCTAATTTATCAGCTAGGGACCGTGACTGGTGGCACAAAACATGCAGGACATGAATTAAACTTCCCAAATTGCAATGACCCTTTACATAAAGAGAAAGCCAGAGTAGTTCTCCCAGGAGCTGTAGTGCACTTGAACTTCCCATTTCAAAGGCACTTTGTCTTCTTTGAAGAGAAAGTCCATTAAGTCAAAGAGTAAGGCATATATTCACATTGCTTTGAGATTTGCTGTGCTTGATGGTGTACAGAATAGTGCTTATAGTTCAGATTTGGACTCACTTGAACAAAGCAAATATAATATGCAATTCCAAATTGTAACATGCTCACATTTACTTTTCTTTTGCGCACACCTGATATTTAAATTACCTATATGACTGTTCCCAGACCGGTTTTAATTATTCACTATTTTTAATTATTCATATTTAGCATAGCCTCTGCATAACACACACTGATTTTTTGAGAAAGTAATTTTACAAATACTATGGGACTGTAAAGCTGGAGGAGCCCTCCTACCTTGCTGAATCCAGTCTTCCACTGTTATTAGCAAATACGTATCTATGTTCCAGTCCTCATTTTGACATACTTTCTTTATAAAATTTTCTTTCAAGGATTAAAATTCTTTTCTGTCTTGTAGAAAAGAGCCATTCCTATAAGAATCTCAGGTGTAGTTAGCTAGCCAGAACCTCATTGCCTCAATAATCTGGTGGTTTAGGAGACTTTCTGATGTTGACAGAGCTGAGCCTGTCTGCTTGCTAGCCATTGAGGCTTCTCCAGGGGCAGCTGTAAGGAACTCTCCTCCTGGCACATTCCTGTGCTGACGTCGCTCGAGATGGTGTTGCACTGTTCTGAAACTGCTCGGTTGCTTCCGTATTTTTGCTCAGGCCATATAAAATAGGGTTCAAAACATTATCTAGGCAAAAAGAAAATTAGTCGCTCTTTCGATTCTGTGCTGAAACGCAAGTTACTGCAAGCCATATGTCTACCCTTCTACTGCTCCAGGGACCACTAAAACAGGGTGCCAGCAGAAGTGAATCAACAAGCATTCACTGTCTGGAAGGAAAATAGGAGGGAGACATCTCTGTGAAGAGTTAACTCTAGCACTGCTTTTTCTACAGCAGCAGAATCCACCGTTTGCTCCAAGGACAGAGATGTATCCTTACAGTACTTCCACATAGGCCATATCACCTTCATTCTCCAGGCAGGGGACTGAAGAAGACATTTTTACAAGGTATTTTGTCTGTGTTTACTTTTTTTGTTCTTGTTGGTTTACTCCCCACAATTTCTCTCTTTGGATCAAAATGGTTTGCATGCCTTCTATTTAGCAGCCTAGCCTCAACAGGACGGACAGCAAATTGCAAGCCCATGCACCTCTTCTCCCCTCCTCATCATTCCAGTCTTATGTAGCCCAGTGACTGGGACACTCTCCTGAAGTCAGAAATACAGCTGTCCTCTCTCAAGTTTCCGCTAAAATCCCAGGCAAGCATTACAGCCACTACTTTTTCCACTTAACTCCAGCCAGTGCTTGCATCCTCATAGCACAGCTTGCGTCCCCAACCCTTCTGCCACAGATCCAGATCTCCCCAGCAATATAAACCCCAGTCGCATACTAAATGTACAAAGTCATTAAAGCAAGATAAATGAAACAGGAACGTTTTAATGCCCTTTGCCCTGGACAGTCTAGAATGAGGTGTCCCATTATTTCAGGTGAGTGATTGAGCTGACACACTGTTATTTAAAAGGCCAGACTTTTTTTTTTTTTTTTTACCTTGAATGAAGTAGGAATCAGTTATTCCTCAATATGTTAATATTATTAACACTAAGCAACACCATAGTCCAGGGGTGGTGCGTGTGTACGTGTTTGCTTCCGCTAGTGACTTTAAATTTTGGATCTTTTTTGTGGTAGACTTTGTTAAAAGGGTGATGACTTGATTCGAACTTTTCACAATTTACACAGCTATTGAGATAGGGAAAGCAAACAAGACTCTACTCATTGAAATTGAATTTTTATGTTGTTGTTTTAGCAGTCATTTATCGTGCCAGGAATAACGAACCACAAAACCAACAGGAAACAGTTTATCATATTAACACAATATTTGCAAAATTTTGACCCAGGTGATCAGATCTTCTGTCTGCTTTCAGACAAACAGCGTGTCAGTCCTGCATAGGGTCTACTTTATAAAAGACAAGACTGTAGAGACAGACAACCCCCAAGCAAATTCTGTGTAATTCTGTTGAAGCTAAGACTCTTCTGGCTTAACTATCGCATGAGACTGGGTCTCTTAACAGACACAAGAAGGCACTCAGAGTGTAGTCAATACACAAATATCAGCCATCAAGAAGGACATTCAATTCCTAGAGCAAGTTATCAGGGCCATACAGCAACACAGATTTTAAAATTTCATCCACATCTAGATCACCTTCTCCAATAGAGGTGCAACTCTACGGAATTGCCTCACTTTCCTTGCTCATCCTCTCGTCCAAGAAAGCAACCCGTTTCCAGCCAAGCAGGACCTCCTACATTCCTGCCTTAGGTTGGCAACTACAGTTCTTCAGGAAGTTTCCCATGTTTGGGTTTTTTTTTTTTCTGGTGGGTGGGAGAAGCAATTATTTTAAATACTAAGCTATGATTTATAAAGGTGTTTATATTCCTTTCAGTATTTGCCATACAATATTTGCCTCATAACACAGGAGCTATAATGATGGACATAGAAGAGATGCTCTTGGCACAGCATTTGGCCCCTTGCAAACATCCCTTTCACAGGAATCCTTCTTTGCTGCCGATGGCGGAGGCTGAAGTCTGAAATCTCAACTCAGTCAGGACTTGGCAGCCTCCAGATGGAAATACAACCCACCATCTGGCAAACCAACACCCTAACAGATTATGCTGTTACCCTTTCTCTCTGCTGGTGTCCACCAGCAGCCCAAACAAATGAGTTGCTTTTGTGTTCTTCATAAAAGAAGGCAGTACAAACGATTTGCGCGGTTATTATGAGCTTCACCCGCTCTGCACTCATGTGGGGTCTTGGTTTGTGTTCAGCTTTTGTGTTCGTATCATCCTACTGGATAAGGTTGTGAGTATTTGTGCGGCTGTGAGCACGTGTGCTCAACATTTTTAATGGGACAAAGGCCTAGCACAGAACCAATTATGCAAAGGCTTTATACTGGTTTTGCCATCAAGGCTTTTGTAGCATTTGTACACCTTTTTGGCTTTACCCCTATATTTTAATCCAGATAGACATTATTCGTAGGTTAGACTGCTAGGTTCTCTGGCAAACTGCTTGGGTGAAGTTGGTTTATATTTGCTAAACAAAGTCAATGAGACCTGTCAGCAGGATGAGTTATGGGAGCTGCTTGACTTGCTGGGAGATGCCTCAAAGAATAATCAATTGTCTGGCTGTTTGGGTTTGTTTTCTAATGTGGCTGATACATGAATGAGCACATGCAGTATTGCTTTTAGGAAGATGAGATAGTTTGAGGGATAGGGAGGAAGGGTTGACTTTAACTAAGCCATCAGAGTTAAAGCAATATTCCTGCTTCCCTCTTCTCTTGCACTCCAAGAGGGCAAACTCAAATTGATGTAAATATTCCTACATCAGCACAAGTTGATACAGAAAATGAAATGAGCTATTACAGTATAACACATGTTTTATACTGTTTTAACTGCAGCCACATATAGGGCTTTTAGTGATGAAGTTAAGTTACAATAATAATTTAATAATAATAAATTACAATAATAACTTAAAATCTTCCAACTGACACAGTTACACCACTAAAACTTTCCAGTCATGAGGCTGAAAAACCCAGAATTAAGGCCTGAAAAAACTGACCACTACTGATGTTCCAACCAGTCAAATATTCTTGAGCTTTCTGGTTGGCCCTGACAACTACAAAGCTCTGGTTTTGATGATACTGTTCTGACCTCAGCTTTCAAATATGCTGCCATCTATCCATGTCAACCTGAGGCTGCAACTGAGAGTTGATGTTGGCTTGTACTGAGGAGACAGGTCTGCATCAATATGAATCTCCCCTAGTCCCAGAGGATTAAACATCAACCCGGTTGGCGCCGTTTCATCCGTGACCAGACATCCTCACTTCAGAGCAACACTAGCTGTGTCCTATGTTGCAGAAGCTAGGCAAACAGCTTCCCAATGAATCCAAGCCCTCAATGGGCAAGGATAGAGTGGATCTTCTGCAGTACTCAGCAGTCATGCCTTTAACAGAGCTACATGCTCCACACTACTGAGTGGAGATTAGTAGAGAGACTGAAAGGCCCTCGTATTTTTTACATAGTAGAGCTTTTGCACTTTGCTTTTTCTCCCCCCACCTTTTTTTTTTTTTTTTAAATAAGGCAGTAGCTGTGTTGTTAAATACATGAAGAAGGGAACTCAGATAAAACTTGTTTCTTGTCAATGGCCACAAGGACAGAAGTTGTCCTATACAGGAGTATGACTACAAACTCAGGACCAAAGAATAAATCAGGTTGGAAGGAACCTCAGAAGGTGCATCAGAACTTGAAGAACAGCAAATCAGTACTCCATTACAACCAGTAGATCACCTGGTGCTTCATACTCATATTGCTAATTCAATGAAACTACATTAAAATATTTTCCAGGAACTTCACTGTGAGGGACTTCATGAGTTACAACTCTTATAACTGAATGGCAGAGTTTGGAAAACTTCACAACAGGTATTCAAATGCTCCAGTCTGGTATAGCACAAACCACAAACAAGAAAGTGCAAGCTACAACCACCGGCAAGACGATTCCAAGAAGGTCTTCAACAAACGCATGAGAAACAGGCACAAGGAACAGCAGCCAGCAGATGAATGCATGTTTTCAAATAATGTTCAATTTGTCCAAGGCCTGTGAAACCTTGTTCAGTACCAGCCAAAGACAAACTATTTCCCCTCTTAATGGCAAACTGGGCACTGGGCAGCCTAATGTAAAAGGCATGGCATTGCTCCCTTTGCAACACAGCTGGTAGGTATGGATAGCATTCAACCCTCCAAGTTTTCCAGCAAATGTCGTGTTAACGTCTTCACAAAAAGGACTTATGTTCCATGTCAGTCAGGGTATGCTTTTCAGTGACAGTCAAAAGAAAATCTGTATCGCAGCCAAATAACTACCTTCTTTCATTGTCCTGGCAGCTCTCCCTCTTATCTACGGGCCTGCGTCTTTGTTAGGTTCATTTTCTCTGTGTGCAATAGAAATCTTGTCTGCTGTACCAAGAGAACAGCTAGTTCTGTTTCACCCTTGGCAGCCAAGATACTGAACCTCCCCAGTGCCTGCTTTTTTCTTTTCCCATTCCCAGGCAGCTATAGCATTCTGCTTGCCATCCAGAACGGTTCAGTAGCTCTCTCGGTTTAGATTTTACTTTTTTATTATTTTCTCTCCTTTCAGAGGATACGCTTAAGAGTGTTTGCTGAAGACAGAACTATTAGCAAGTCCAAGCTGGCTCCCTTTATTTCTGGGCTGTTTTTTCAGCTCATNAACAGTTAATTCTCATTTATAATTCCTGTAACCAGGCTTTCTTTTCCCCAACTGACTGCTCATACGCAGTGCCATTGCTCCGGACCTGTCATTCACTAAATTATTTTCCAGCACATCCAAAAGCATATAGGTTTCAGTATGCCCACAGACTCTCAAGCATCCATTGGTGTGCACATACACCGAACTGCTGACTTTCAAACACCTGGATTAGTCTCAGCAGTGGAATTCAACATCTCCTTTAAGTAAGCCACTCCTTCAGCAAGGGTAAGTGCATCAAGCACATGACAAATAGCTGGGGAATAGGAACCACTTGCACGCAGTAGAGTTTAATTCACCTTCATTCACAAGTCAACATGCTAGGCAGGAGGGCAAATCAGAGACACTAAAATATTCAGTATTATAGCACTGGCACAAAAGCATTCATTTTTGCTGCATCCCATCTTACTTTTATCAGTGTGTCAGCTAGACAATTTTGCATCATTTTCTGCTTGTTCTAGTGCTTTCTACCTTAAATAGCATCACTGGTTCCAAGGAGACTACTCACAGTTGGTAAACTTTACGTACTGTACTCTGAGCATGAGCAAGTTTTCAGACTGTATAGCAAATAGAAAGGAGTAATTTCCACAGCTGTTTCCTACATCATCTCATATGCTAATAATAAATACCATTGTCTTCATTTTCTACTGAACAGGTACAGAAATATCGCAACCTGATCTTGAGAGAAATTAAATAGCTTGCAAACCTACCAATAAGGGAAAGACATCATTCTCCTCCACAAGATGCACTCAGAAGACATATCAACATATGTTTAACCTAAAGGTTTTAACTGCCATAGAAATTAAGGCATGGAACAAGCACCACAGTTAGTGCTTTGATCTTAACAAATTTAGATTGCACGTATTAAATTGCCCATAAGTGCTGATGAAAGCAAAATAATAATTCTGGAGCACAGTAAATAAAATGCAGTTAAAAGCACCAATGTAGCAGCACCTGGGAGTTACGTTTGTGTAAGGAAGCAATTCAGCAACAGATTGAGGAAACACATCTCACAAACATTAGTGTAATATCTGCTAAAACCTGGCAGATTAATTATGGCATAAGCTTAATCAAATTACAAAAATCTCAGAAACTTCTAATTCTGAAGCTTCTTCTTAATGGCAATATAATACAACTGTGGCCCCCAATCAGAATAAATTCCCTCCTGGTAAATCTGCATGTGGAGGAAAACCTTTTCTTTATACTTCATGAATTCGTAATTGTAAGCACAAACTTTCTCATGCACTGGTCACTGCACAGTAGTTTGAGATCTCCTATTAAAATGAAGTGAAGCACTGCTGGAATGCAACACCACCTCATCTTTCCAGCAATAGCAGTTTTCTCATATGTACCATATAGTAAAAGAGTATTAATTAGATCTGTTGTGGGTGATAATAAATTAGGTTGTAAGCTTAACATATGGCCTGGAATATTTAGAAATTTCTGTCTCTAAAAGTAGGATTGATTAATAGAGCTTGCAAAGTCTCACTGAAATAAAAGTACCTTACTGGCTCATTTAGTATCGAACAATCACCCAGCCACATCACCCAGTCCCAAATAAAAACACAGGCAACATTCACAAGGTCATTACCCTCACGGATATGACAGAACTTAGCACTGTCACATCTCAGACAGCTATTCCTTTTCTTCCTCTTTTTCTTTTGCCTTACAGTGGACCACAGAGGCACGTGTCAAGATCTGCACAGATCAGAGATGTAGTGCCTAAGCTGTGGCAGGTTTTGAAGACCAGAGGGGCAGTTCATCTGAACACAATAGGGAAGACCCGGTGAAGGAATTGACAAAACTAGCTGGAAAAGAAGCAAAGAGGATACAATTACCCTCCCCGTCACTAATGTATCACAGACCCTTTACTGAAAGGCTATTTCAAACCAACTTAAGTCCAAAACTGAAAACTGCCCTAAGAACCCTAAGTGAAAAGTAACTGTAAAACAGTAAGAAATCAAGTTGCAAGAATGTATTCACTGACTCTCCCTGCAGAAACAGCTTTATAATGTCACCTGAACGACGTGGAAAGAGTGCAAAAATCCAATTATTTACATCTGCAGGTGATACTGAAAACTAGGACAGTATTTGTAGCTGAAAAAATAATATATTGTATGCATCCTGAAGAAATGTTGTTTGTAGGATATATCAATATGCCTATTTAGAAGGTAAATTTGAAACAAAATTAAAGTGCAGGGCACAAGTAAGGTAGATTTGCTTAAAAAAAAAAATAATCTAGGACAGTAGTAGAGACCAAATTTAAAATAAGTTTACAATTAAGCAGTCATTAAAACAAAGAGAAAAAGAAGTAGGAGCTTCCAACACCACACAACTTAGATGCTTAGGAAGACACTTGCACACTCTGGACAAGCCCTGAGCTCCCCAGTTGTTTGTGAATGTACAGCACTCCTGGGCTCTTTAGAGAACACCAGTGAACCCGGGTGTAAGACAACAC
>VYZV01007769.1:279-29633 GCA_013401275.1 Pandion haliaetus | reverse complement strand
AAAAAGAAACAAAAATACTTTTAATGAACTAAGAATTAGTTGAAGACTAAGAAAGTATCTATTCCCTAAATTAATAAATTGCACAAAAGAATAATTTGACATAATACATAATGTCTCCAAGTATTTCTCCATCACAGACACATTCATCAAATTATATCAGCCTTTAGATTTTTATTTCATTAGGAAGTAGGTGGAAAACTTTACCTTTGAACATGACAAATGTCACTATAAGCAAAAATGGACAATGACTGATCACTCAATAACCAGAGATTCTTCTCCTGCTTCTTTCCCGTCATCTGTACTGCAACAGCAGAAACAGATATAGAACTGGCCAGGAAAAGACATGTGTGCATGTCTAACGCACTAAAAAGGTCCTTTGGAGACAGACTTATCTCCCTACAGATATAATATAATCATATAGCCAAGCTTAGGATATCTGCCTTTGCAAATACTAAGTGCAAAACAGTCATACTTTCAGCAAAAGCAAGCAAAGAACAATACATATGTGCTCAGGACACTGCAAAAGACATCTTTTCTGCACTCACATGCATGGTACCTGCTGTGTATTTTTAAGATGTTAATATTAAGTCACAAATATGATTCCCAGAGTGGAGATACCTGATAACAACCAAAGTGCCAGTAGACATCCAAGCATGAACACCCATACGAAAAACCAACATAGTACATCAGACTGCTTACATACATCAATTCTAGATCCATTATTACTCATGATGCCTAGATATGCTTTGGCACATAACTCTACACCAGTTTTAGCCAATATGTCAAAAAAATATAAAGGAAAATGAAAAAGACAAATTTTTCATTTAATCGTTTGGGTTTGGGTTTTTTTCCTTTAAATACACCAAAGAGGTTATTTTCTGTATTATTGAAAGACAGAACAAAAGAAGACAAAATTTTAGCAGTCAGCTTTGTCTCTGCCTGCTGATTTACTTTATATTAAAAGCCAGAGAGTGTAACTGAACCAGAACAACACTGTAAATTTACATAGACAGAATTTTCAGGCTTTTTACGCATTATTGCTATGTTCACAATTAACCAAATTAATCCCAATTTTAAAGAGCTTTTAAGAGCAGCAAGGAGTACTTGATTTATCTGTTGCTCACTCTCCCATTTATTAACCTTATTGTTTCACTCTTCTGCAGTTTACTAGCAGTAAACAAATCCCACGTGAAACCCAATAAAATACTTCTTTTGTAATGTTAATACTACTGTCTTTATAAATCTCTGATTCCAGGCACAGCCTTAGCTCCTTACTGGCTTTGATTTATGAGTGGGCCGACCTGGGCCTAACCCTGTCAGCTTCAGTTCTGAGACAGTCCTTAGGATTACAGCTGTCTGATCTGGCAAATTCCTGAGAGGAGAAAATTTAACTGAGGAAGGCTCTCTCTGACAAGTGATAAAGCCCTGTTCTTTTCAGGTTGCACTAGAGATGGGGTTATGGGCAGAATTAATTGAGGGAGACACAGGGACACAAAAAAAAAAAAAATCATGAAAGAAGAAAAGAAGAGAATGCAGAGCTTATAGGAGAATTACTGAAAAGGAAAAAAGGAGGCGTTGAAGGGAAGCAATCAATTCCCATTTATAAGGTAGGGAGTCTAGCAAGCTAATTAGCATTAGAGCCAGATCAATTTTCTTACACAAAGTATTTTATGAGATTGTTACATGACAGTATACTAATTAAAACTGATTGGCCTAATTAGAGCAGCATTAATAACATAGCAGGCACTGGCAGCAGCACCGCTTAGTCTGTGATGTGCTTTAAAGATAAAGATATATGAGAGTCACCACAGACAGCTCTTGTTTTAACATAACATTGTTTTGTAGCAAGCCAACGGTGTGCCTGTGATCACGCACTTGGTGAATAGCTTGCTGCTTTTCTGCAGTGGAAGAACAGGAAGAAAAATGGCAAATTAGCCAGTATAAAAGGGAGAGATAAATTGAGAACTAAAAACAACACTTAGAAGAGCGATTAGCAAGAAACAAAGATAAAGTATGGGCCTGATTCTCCCATGCCCTGAACCTTGGGAAAAAATTTACTGGGAGATGGCCCCAGCAATGCTTCACCAAGGCGCTGCTATTGCATGAAAGACTTCATGCAATGCAAGGCAGCAGAGAAATAAACTGTCCAGTTCAGCAAATTACAGCCCTGGGAGTCTGCAAACACTGATCAGTCTACAGGCTTCCCCCAAGCACTCACAGAATAACCAGTATTTCCCAAGTTTGTTCATGAGAAGTTGCCCAGGTTAAAGTTGTGATGAGACCTTTCCTTTAGAAAACAAAAATTTCTGAACATGAAGTAATCAGGAAAACATGCCTTTTAAGGAGGACACTATATATTACATGCAGTCCTGGTTTTATCCTTTGAGGAAATGAGTGGAATTCCATAAAAAGCATGTTTCCAGTTTGGGTGTGAATAATGGGGAATGGCTGTATGAATGAATAAACAACCTTCTACAAGTGTTTGAATGAAGACAAGTCATAAAATAACTGTACAAAAAAAATGCTATTTAAGTATGTAAATGGAAGCAAAACTGTTATTAAACAAAACCATTATTAAACAAATTCAAAGTGAAGAGCTATTCAGAACTAATTGGAATATTCCCCAATGGTGTTTTGGAGCACTTCCCCATTTCTATTTGCCATTTAGACTTTAACTGCTGTGATTCTGCCACGATAAGTGAGAAAACAACATGTACTGAAAAATCAGGATATTTAGGGTTTAACAATATAGCTGCTGCAGATCAAGGTATTGGAAATTTTAGATTAACAAGGGAGATAATTATTGTGAGTTGGTAGGTAGTTAGACAGACAATACAAAGACCTTAGAAAGTAGAAGTTTTTCTTTTTTCTGGAGCAAAGCTTCCAGTCTGTAACAATTACAGAGGTAATACTGTATTGCTGCCATCGCTCTGTTCCTCACTCCACAACGGTACAAAACAAAACCGAGAACAATGACACTTTGATGCTCTGCTTCCAAAAGATACTGCCTTGAAACCACCCGTCCTGGTCACTGCTGTCTTCCACAGCAACTGCTACAAAGTAGGTACTCCATACATGTTATCTCCAGAGAAAATGCACTTCCAAAGTAACTTCAGCTGTATCAGAATTTTTCACCCACAAGGGTAAAATTTTCAGAAGTAAAGCAATGTCATTTCAAGTTAACAACTGCCCTGTGAGTCAGCTACTGCAAAATAATCTTACTAATGCATCAGAATTCAAGTGGGAATTTATTCTGGGAAGTTATTGTTCCATGGTGGTCAACTTCTCCAAGTACAGAAGTGCTAACAGAAAATTCCCCTCCAGAGGAAAGGGAGGAAAGAGGAAAATGGGAAAGCCCAAAAAGAGTCTACAATAAATGACAGTGTTCATGGTTATGATTTTAGTTATTTGCCTATCATACATGAATATGTACTCACTGCTTTTAAATCAATGTAGTTGCATATCATAATTTCCTGAATCTGAACACATACTTGAAGCAAAGCATAGTAGTGCAGAAATAAGACATAAACAGTAATCAGTTGATTTTAGTACTTCAAGCTTCATAAATTAACTTTAAATGGTTAAACTCCATATTAATTATGTAAAACATATATATAAAGAAAAGTACTTGTGCAATGGACAAGATGAATCCACCACTAAATTATACCCTGAAACCTGCAATGAGTCTCTGAAGGAACAAGGGCAAGTAATGGACCTTTGCTTGCATGAATCACATGGCTCAGCTTTGCAGTCTTCCACGATACAGAGCATCTGCCAAGTATCATCTTAAGAATTTCCATATATTTTACACAAACATACCTCAGAACTGTGGGGGGATTTTACTGACATTCATTTGATAACTTCTGAATAAATCCTGACCCGGAGAGTTACAAATAGGTTATTATTAAGCGCAAAAACAAATTTAAAAGCCAAACCTCACATAGAAATGGACCATTCCTGCCCTGATATTCATATCTGAACAATTCCGTATAACTTCCTGATGGGTTACACAGCTGAATGCACATTCTGTGGCTGAAGCTCATCCCCTGAGTTTGTGTGTCCCTAAGTCTCCTACAGAAATACCTACATTTCTCCGGCTAACTTTATGACCATAAATCTTTATCTTTTGAGGGGGTTGGAAACTGTACCCGAAATCCCATCTGTCAGAAGCTTCAGGACCTCTGCTGAACCCCAGATCCACCCTGTTAAAGTATTTTTTTTTCCTCAAACAAGCAGATCAGTCTGAATTTACAGTTGTTCTATTTAGAAGCACGTTTGACACAAACTGATGCACAGACTGCAAAGGTTCCAAAAATCTAGTCACTGCTATACACAGTACAAGAAATATATGGATATAGTGGGAATACAATAAAATCTGCTTTCAGTGCTCTGCCTCAATTTCTGTGTTAGTTCTGACTGTCTTTTGCACTTAGAGCAAAGTTATCTCAGTAATCCAGGTTGCTTTGTTCTGCACACGGTTTCTTCTCCGATCCATAGGGTTTTTTCTGCACACAGTTCCTTCATCTTTGGATGGCCCTGCAGCTAAATTACACCCCCAGCTGTAAGAGAATTCCCTTTTCTTATTCTTTAATGTGTCCATTATCACCATTCATCCTGCTCCCTTTTCACTTTTGCCATTGCTTAAGCTAGTAAACTACTAACTAGTAGTTTCTTTTTTCCTTTTGCAGATTTTTTTCCATCTGCAAAGCCTCATGCTAGATACGAAAAAAACCCAGCTTTTTTCATAGGCTGCATCCAGATCATTTTTCCTGATATTCTCCTTCTGATGAAAATCAGAATTTAATGAGACTGACTCGGAAGAACCATAACTCACCTTCCTAGTTATGCCTAACAGTGTATGACTAACTCCACATATGTAAAGGCATTGATTAAGTTACTTCACAATGCCAAGCAAAATTCATAAATTGTACAATATGTGTAAAAACAATCTGATTTTCAGTCAGCTCTTCCTGCCCTGAATGTCAGGTCTCCTTTATTTGTATGCTTAAGCATGGATTTGGTAGCTAACTTTACAGGCTAGTTTCAAAACTGTAGTTCAACTACAACCAAAAATTATAGTGCTAACATTCACTCCAGCTTTTTGATCATGGCAGTGCCAGACATACATATTCTAGGTAATAGCCGAAAAAGTGTCTTTCAACATTTAAGGTGATCTAAAGAGAAAGTGCTATCTAACCTTTGCTGTCAGCCATTGCTGTGCAGACACATGAACTTTAGTTAGTTTAACAAAGAACAGAAATCATTTGAGTTGTTAACAAATATCATAATACTTCTGAGAAATCTGAACCTTTGAGCTATACAACACGGATGCTGTTTGCAGTTATATGCAGCATTGTGAAGTCTTGTATCTGTTCAGATTTTTTAAAATACTTCGAAAAGGCAGCTGTCGTGTTCTTCAACAGTACCCTGAAGTGTATTAAAATACCACAGGAAGGACATTAATAAAACAGAGGTGCATCAAATGCATAAAAATAAGAAAGTGCTGAGGGGTCTGAAATTTTAGAAACTGTAATCATGTTTCTGAGCTTTTATTTAGTTTTGTTTAAGTATACCACTAATGGATGTTAAATATATTAGTCCACATCCTCAGATGGGAGGGGAGGCTGAATCAATAAAGCTTAAATAGATTTATATCAGCTGTGGTTCTGCCCCTCTATCCTGATATTTACATTTCTGGCAGTTCATTTTTCTTCAGTCTGCTTCTTGAAGACTTTCAGTTTTGCAAGCCACGAGAAAAACAAGATCTTTTAGACTACCTCTGGTGTTGCACCAAAGTCTCACTGCTGAAAGCATTATCACCCTTTCATATAACCTCATTTTGACTGGACCTGTTCAAATGTTCTTACTGCTCAAAAGGAAATTAACGGTCCAGATAAAAAAGTTCACATGTTCCGTGACAGGCTGTCTCCAGCTGTATAGCCAAATATAATTCACTTAAGCCATAGTCTCCCATTTGCTTTTACTTGGAGCCTCTACAAATTAAAAAACAGAGGCACAACATCCAAGAGATGAAGTCACCGTGAATTAACTTTCAGCTAAACCAGCCAGCGCTTTGCTTTAAGAGAACTTGCTATTCATTGTCACTTAAAATCCATCACCATATTTCTTGACAGTCCCAAACCATCAACTACATTGCACTTCACTATGAACCATTATGCTCTGCAGGCCATTAAAGGGTATGCCTTCCCAAAAATCTGAACTGGAGGTAGCTTAACTCCAGTGAGTTTAATCATCCTGTAAGGTAACACTTCAACTCATCATTTACACTTGTAATGCATCCACTTTCAAATGACAAAAGAGACATAAGGTCCTGTTCCTCTGAAACATTTCTGTATGAACTTTATGACAAATCCTGTCCCTTCTCTGGGCTCCTGCGGCAGTCATGGGAAAGCTGCAGAGGACCAGTGGTGGCTGAGTGAGAGAGACTGCCTCACCTGCTCAGCTGCACCATTGTGCGTGGACCTGGTCACATGGGCAACTTGAGTAAAAACCACAATAGAATTCAGGTGTATTTAAGAGCTCAAGAAAACCCCACCATGGGACATTTATGCTGCTGGAAAACAGTTTCTTCAAAACCAAATTTTCAGTAAGAATAGACTGGTTTTGGTGGAATAGAAATTTTTCATTTTGACAATCTTGGTATAAATGCCTTATGAAGGGAAAGGGTGTTTGACAATGGTTTCTTTTAAACGCATAAGATTTAAAGAAGGAAAAAAGCATTTCAGTGTTATTAGAATAAATGTTTCAATGGACATAATTCTCACTTTACTGCCCCATCCAAAAGTGTGGTAGAAAGCATTGATATGCTTTAATCCAGTTACAAAATATTTGCAATAACAGTCTGTCCCGCAAAAGGGAAAAAGGTCTGTTTTGTGCCTGGCTATAGAAAAAAAAAAAAAAAAGATTCCAATTATGGGAAATAATCAATTTTTATAGCCAGAGTTAACTCTACAGCAAAGACACAACATACCACATCTGTTCTAGCATTACCAAAACCAAGGCTGGTACTGTGTGACCAAGCACCTCGATCAAATCCTATACCGGGTGTTGCAATGAAAGGCCAACAAATATGTTTCTTTCAGAACATAAAAGGGGAATAAAGAAGCCCCCAGTATTCACACACCAAAGCACTGGCAGCTGAGCTGGTGCACCAGAACCTTGAAAATCACTCCTAATTACAGCAGCAGCAAAGCCCCAGACAACTTGCAGGTCAACATTGTGAGGGCAAATTGTGGGAAAGGATACAAAGGCACCAAGGGGAAGTTCCTCATTCAAGGTGACACTGTACCACAACAGCATCACCGGGAATAGAGCCCTGGCTTCACCCAAATCATTTAATGCACCGTCCAATTAGCATGCTATGCACAATTTCACTCAACACAAGGATAAGTAAGATTTAAAGAGACACATCTAAAATAGTGCAAGTGCAAGAATGCATAAGCCACGAATCAGAAAAACTTTCAAAATGTGCGACTATACTGCTCACTTGCCTGAGATCATCCCAACCGTGGATGGAATAATTTCAAAAAGACTATTTTGACTGTGAACATCTGATGACTTTTGGGGTCACAGGAGCACTTACGCTGTTGGTAAGCCTACAAATCAAAAAACTGCAAACCAGGATCTGAATAAACAATGAGTCTTCATTCTAGATGCCATCAATGCCAGAAGTCTGTTAATACTGCATCTACATTCAGATCACTTGGATCATTTTCAGATCCATTTTCCACTGGATTTGCAAAACACACTGATTTCTCTTGCCAGGTGGTATAAGACTTGTAACTAATCCCTTCATAATATCTCACAAGACTGAGCAGGCCCATAAACAAGATGATCACCTTTAGGGATACTTGGAAATAGCTACAAAGGATAAAGGAAAGACACATTCCCCCCTTGAACAAATAAAGAGGGAGAAATGTGAGGTGGGTGACATCTCAGGCTTTTTTTAAAAGTCCAGGATGGTTTGGAGTGGCAGTTCTCAGCATGCTCTCTGATCATCCCTCAAGAAGAACAGCAAAGTGTGCCCTGAGGAACTGAACAGGACTGGCTCTTCATGCTTAGATCTACAGGCAACTGCAAAATTGGGTCTGAAATAATGGAGAGGAAATTAAGAAGCAATCAGCCAGAAAATCCCTTCCTTCCACCATCTGTCTGAGCTGAGAGGCCTTAGGGCACCCACCTCCCTCACATGAACCTGCATAGGACACAACATCATGAGGAATTTGGGGTCTCTCTGCAGTAAATGGACTCAGTCTGCTCTCGAGTACATTTGTCCTTACAAACTTTCAACTGCGTTTTGGATCTGCACTGCTATTACAGGAGAGTCAGCCACTTGATTCCTTCACATGGAGGTCAGAGGGGGAGGGCAGTGCACCAGGATGATGGAGGACTCCAAAAGCAAGTCCAAACTTCTGCCCTCTCCTCACAAGAATGGGCCAAATGCTCTCCAGGGTCCCAGGCGTGGGGACACTCTGGGGCCACTGGGACTCACACTGCTGCAGAATGGTACGGGGAACTGGTTTAGGCCAGGCCACAAGGCACAGAGGCAGCCCTATGCTTAGGGCACAGACCGGTGCCAGCTGTCATGCAAGAGGGGCAGCTGGGCCAGGTAGGTCCCCAAATCTCCCTTAGGCAGGGATGTTCAGGGATGAGAGACGGGTTGCATCTTGGTGGAGCTCCATTTAAAACCACGGATGTGGGGTTTGTCCACTGTGCGACAGAACACTCGAGGGTCACCAGAAACAGCCTGCATCCCCCCTGAGGCATCAAGACACATTTTATATCAAGAAATCACGTCCCTGAAGAGCCCTACTCAGAATGCAAATACAGAAAGGATCCGCTTCTCTGAAAACGTTTATATGCCACTATGTAACACAATCATCCCGTTTTTCCAGTCCAACTAGCGCCCTCCCCGAGTTTTGTATGGTGCACATGGCTTTTCTTCACTGCAAGAATTTGTCAGAGAGCTCTGCCATCTCACACGGCCCCTTGCCCAAGATGTTCCCCTCTCAGTTTTGCTGAGTGACAGTCATGAACAGTTCGGATCAGGACACTGCTTCAGCTTTACAAAACAAGTAAGCAAGCCTTTTCTCTCCCATCCCCAAAATTACACCAATACTTGTGCCAGATATTTTGCACTGTAAATCCAGACTATAGGGTTACTTTCACACACACACACACAAATACACAGGGAGACACTTCTGAAATGTTTCTTTGAAAATATTTAGTTTTTTAAAAAAATTATCAGCTCTAGTGCTGAAGCCTCCTGACAAGTGTATTTCATTTTGAAAGTGACACTTCCCCCAAAATGTAATGAACTAAAAGGATTAAAACAGGCTAAGCTCTTTTTTTCATCCCTTTCCATTCTTATTTCCTTGTTGCTGCTCAATCTAGGAACAAGGATATTTTAAATATTTATGTATCATTTTGTTATCAGTTTTACGGTNGGCTATTCAAAAAAAAAAAAAAAAACCACCAAAAGAAGAAAGATTAAAAAAGTGGAAGAGTAGTAAGAAACAAAACAAACAAACAAAAAAATCCCCAAACCCAGTCACCTCCTCCAGATACCATTTCTGCAGCATACTAAGAAAATGAAAAAGGAATGAACACAGGGAAGAAACTGTGAACTGGTTTTGTTGAAAATATACTCTACATAAAAGCTTTAAAAAGCTTGCAATCAACATACACTGTGAAAAAAATTGTAACCAGGTATAGTCATGTTGGTGTACCTAGCAACTTAGTGACTCCGCTATACACCAACGTCACCACAAATAGCAAGAGAGCATTGAGAGGATGCTGCCTTCCCCAATGAGTCTGTGAGGAATCTCAGTACAACAGTAATAATTTTATGAGTATCATGTGTCCCATATGTGTGATATTTATGCATTTGCTTCATGATTCCAAGATGTTAATTCAGGCAGGAAAACAGGCAATAGCTTCATATAGTACCATTTATGAACCTTTAAAGGACAATACAGGTGGGGTTTTCTTGCTAGGAAATTACACCTCAGGCTATTCTGAACTGCAGCATCTGGCTTGTAAACACAGACAATGGAGTTCAAGAGAGAATGTGTAACATTTGGTGGATAAAAGCACAATTTCTAAGGAGTGACAGAAAAACGTGTTAAGGAGTTCCAGAGTTTCTTGAATTTCCCACAACTATCAGGAACTGAGGAACCCAGGAAGAAAAAAGCTAGTAAGCACGTAATTAGCCTAAAAGATACAAAGAAACCTTTTTCTAATGTTCCAGGGTTTTTACGCCTCAGCTTTGTTGCCTTTGCTGAATTACAATTACATTGTGTTCCTGGTCAACTGTTAAAACTGCCAAAAGGAAAAAGCAATGATTACTGAAACCATACGAACCAATTAAAACCTGCTACTGGTACCCAAATCGTGGTCACCACAGGGACCTGGGCTAAGGCCAGAACAACCACAGGATTCTGTCCTGCAATAAATGGGCGGGTCCAGCCATTTAAATCAGTGCCCACTAAAACAAGTTGAAGGCAGAAGCCCAACAAGACTTAACTGTGACACTCACCCTAGCTGGAGTTTGGGACTGCAAAGCACAATCCACTATTTCCTGACATAAAAACACTGGCTTAGCTAGCCAGCACTGCCCAGGGCAAGAAAACAACAGAACACATTTTGGACTTACACGCTTCCTCTAACTGCAAAGTTTAGACGGCACTGGCAGAATGCTCCCTTCAGTTCAGATTACAGGATGACATCAGCAAGACATACTTCACACAAAACCTGCAGGAAAGGGATGAATGTCACCTATACTTTAGGCCCACTAACACCCAAAGTTCTCTGTCCTTACATCAGCAGCTGCTCTCAGTGCTGTTCCCCCCTGTTACCATAGTAAGAAAGCAATAGGACGAACTTAATTTAAAGACACACAGACCAGGCCATCCCTCTGAGTTGCACAGTATATCTCATAATCTATACATGGGACTGTTGCTGTTGAACTGTAACACCCCTGATACAATTTGCACCTATCTGCATCTTCCAGCTTTACGCTTAGGAATGTGCTCCCCATCTCTACCTACTTCTGACTTCTACCTTGACGTTTTGAACATTAGGTGCTAAGTTTTTCGTACCTATAGGAATCCCCTGAATGAAGCAGCTCCTATAGTTTCTGCATCACAAATCTTTACCTGCCTTTTTATTTGGAAAGCAGGAGGTTAAAGATTTAAGCAAAAGATCTATTCCAAGCTTATAATACTAAAATGAATTTCAGGCAAGAGATAAGAAGCAAAACAAGATATATATATGTGTGTGTGTGACTGTGTGTGCACACAACAGAAGGAAAGAAATCAGAAAAGCACCATACAAACTTAAACAGAAGCAGGACGGGCTCAAACATGGGATTAGAAATCACAACCCCATCCATGCTCCCAAAAGTATACCCTCCTTAAATATAGACTTGGTAGACAAAAGTATTCAAAAAATAAGAATTTGAGGCCTGTATAAAGTATCTGGACATACAACCACAGTTCTGTCATACATTTTATTCTGCACTGCTGCAGCTTCTGTTATCACATAACAAAACCTGTGTAGATACACAAGACACCACCTGGACAAAGGCTTTCTGACTCAACAAACAGAAATATTTTTGCAGTTCCTGACACAAGGGAGCTTATAAGTGGTGTGAAAGCTTGAATACTTTGTGTTTCCCTGAAAATGAGAAGTCTTTCACTTTTTCTCTCCAAAAGGACCTCACAGAACATGACATTATTTCACTGTGATTACGGACCCTGACAGGGGAGAGAGAAACTCTCCACTTTGCACACTCTCCACAGAAAAGAAAGTCTCTGATCAAAGTGAATGTCCATAGAGCACATAAACGTGAATGCTTTGCAAAGCAGGGATACCCCTTTTGCTTATAAATAAATCATGCCATGAAATGACACCCACCAATACTACCATATCTTAAACCCTTAATCTCTACTAAACTTCTAAAGACCATAAAATTAACAGCTGCACATGACTCAAACACTATTTGAAGAGATTTTTATGATCTGTCATCAAATTGTCCAAATACATTTTTAAACAATTCTGCTAACTCTTCGGTAAGGGTCAGGATTTTTGCATGTTCTTGCATGGTGTGGTCATGTGATAGAAACTCATCTATAAGACCACCTTTCCCTATATATATGAATGTGACACCAAAAGAAGTTTCTGGGTGCTTTGCTCTTGATTTAATAAGCCACCTCTCTGCATGAGGAACTCCACTAATTCATGCTGATGTCAATAGAAAATAGTCTTATTAACTTCAATAGTTTTGTGGTGGGAGTGGAACCTGCAATGATACAATAGCAGTCAGGATGTAACTGCAAACAGGTATCACACACAGTTAAAGAGCAGCTCAGTTTTCAACAGCTTTCCTCTCATAGCACACATGTACTCAGCTCTGAAGTCCTTCCTTCCTCATTATCCTGCACTACAAAATCATTCCCTCCTATTGCATCAGAAGAATGACCAGCTGCAACTACATGCTGATCCCATGTCTCTCATTACTAGCAGCTCTTGCTAGGGAAAAAGAACTTGAAAACTTCAGAATAACTTGGAAGAATTTTAACTGTGAACATTTGTGAAAGAATCTTTAAAATAATGAAAACTTCTCGGTCTCTTCCATTCATTTAACAAAGGAAACGTAGAGCAAGCATTTGCTAGGGTAGATTTTCTATTCACATAACAAAAGTTGTAAATGGCACATTATCTCCTTTCTCATCTTATTTGTAAAGTAGGAAAAAAATCTATTTTATTGAACTGGATGCTCAGTGCTTTCTCACTAATGCAATATTAAGAGCCCTTTTCTATTACTAGAGCAGAGCTTTAAATTAAACACCAAACACATTTTGTCAGATGAAGCATGGCAAATGTGGCCACCCTTCAAGAAGCGTTGACAGTTTAGCTGTGTGCACTGTGGGTCTATCATCAAGCATTACTGGCTAATGTATCACTGCCTCATAGGTCGCAGTTCTCGTCCACTAACCAATTTAAGCTTTCTCCCTCCCTCTTCCCATAAGGGGTTTTATTGATATTGGTTCCTCTAATAATGATTCTTTTCTAAATTCAATCAACAGCTGTTTTAGTAAGCCAGAAACAGAAAATAAAAGCTTTGAAGGCTCATTTGTTGATTTAAAAATCGTTTACAGAATCTGGGGAAAATATTCTCTCTGACCTGTGAGAAAAAAAAAAAAAAAGCAGCTCTGGATTGTTCACTTATATAGGTGCAAGGAAATTAAAAATACAGAAAATATTTGCAATCTATCCACTTTAAATACAGAAAATTGAAGGACATTAGAGACAGCTGAGGGGTTTAGGGACTATTTATGCTTTGATTTCATTCAGCATCGGCTCCCTCACAAAACTTAATAAGTTGACACGCATCATCTCAACTTCAATTGTTCATGTGCATATACAATCTCTCCTAACCTGCTCCTAGATGATGTTCTCCTAAAGGCTAAGAGCACATACATAGAAAATTGCCAAAGCTCAGCTGATCTCTTTGTGACCAAGTTTGTGCAAGTCTTACATCTTTACCAAATTACATTCACTGTAGGAAAGCAAAAACGTCTTATCCCTGGATTTCTCTGGATGTGGTCCAAGTCAGCCTTGAGCTGGGATGCCCAGAGGATTCAGGGCCATATTGCCCTCCGTGCCTTACACAGCTCTGTTGGCAGAAAACAGTCCTCACAGGTCTCTTAGCAATATCAACAACAATTTCACAGACACACGAGAAACAATTTATCCCTTACTCTTTAAAATCAAAGACAGGTTTTAGTCGAAAACTTTACAAGATCACTTTTAAAATTAGTTACATTCTTTAAAAAAAGTCAAAGCAACGAATAGAAAGAAAAGTATAAGGCATCCAGAGACTGGTATAAAACTACTTTGCACTTGCACAGCTTTCCCCACCTTTATATTGATGAACTACCTAAAACCAATATATGTGCTTTTATGCAGATATTAGTCTGTTCGCACCACAATGTATTTATTTAAAATCAATAAATTACATAGATTTCTTAGACTATATCTTTTCAAGTACAGACCAGAGTCCAAAGCTGCCTTCTAAGGAGCATGAAAAAAAGAAGGCTCAGAATTCTCCAGTGTTTGGAATTCAAAATTTTCTTTGAAGATTTCAGCTTCCTATTTTGAAGCATTTTTAAAGAGCTGAATTTTCAGAAAATACCAACCTCTACCTTCTAAAAATCAGGAGAATACATAGCATCACATATAATTTGCATGAAGCTAGAGTTCCTTTAGTTGAAGTTTCAAGGCTAGTTTAGGTTAAGGTTACTAATTTACATTAGATATATAAAAATATATCTATTTTTTTAAAAATGCACTTTTAAGAGGGAGCAATTAAGAAGAGACACATTTCAGTATAATGTCTTATAATTTACATGATAAAAATCCTGCAGGGGCAGGGGGAGCCCACAACCTTGCAAGATGTACGGTGTTAGGTAATTAGCTCAGTTAAGGACTTCACAAGAGTGAAAACAAACCTGCTGCCACCCTCTGGTGACCAAGTGAGGTCTGGCTAATTATCCGGGGCAGTATCTTCCTGGGGAAATAGTCTGAATTCTCCATGAATAAGAAAGAGTCGTAAGAAACATTCAAAATCAGCAAGTGCAGCAACAGAAAGCATCAAAGGGAAATATGTTAGGAAAAATCAGATGGAAATATCTTCAATGTTGTTAAAATGCCTTTCTGAAGACGTGAAAGCATAGCGCAGAACATGGCTGTGCTTCAGACAACCACTTAAAATCACACCTATTTGCTGGGCTCATCAAAATTACCAGATGTATTTTTGGAAAAAGAATGTTCAATTTTAGTTTAAAAAAATAAATTACATAAGTTGAGGAATGCATTTGTTGCCTTTCCTGATCTCCTTTCTTTTTTCTTCTCTTTGAGGAATAAAGGAGAGAAAACAAAAGAAAACTTTCCCATTTATACAAAAATGGGTTAATTTTGAACAGCACAAATATGTTGCATTTTAGGATGGGTTTTTCGATAACTAAGCTACCTTTTTTTGTCCCCCTCTCATATGGATTATTTCTCAAGGAAAACCTTCCAGCAGCTTTATTCATCAGTGTGATGAAATGAAATAGGTGCAAGTTCTTCTTGACAGCATGCTGTATTAGCACTCAGCACACATAATACAGCTATACGTGCATGTCGTAACTACTGACACTCAAAGTACTTCCATTATGATTTATCCAGCTAATGCAGCAAACCACTGTAAATGGTTCCATTTATAGTTGATTTTAACATAGAAAATGGTTGCCATACTGCATTACCAGAATCCTTTACAGAAAATTGTGTTATTCTGTTTTCAGAAGAGATGGGGAACCTACACAAGTTGCACCCTTCGCAATAAAATCCAGGCCTTATCTGAAAACAACTAAATCAAGCAAGCAGTAATCACTGTGCACGTGGGATGGAAAACATTAATCTAGAGGAGTAAACATACAATAGGCTATCTCATTTGAACTATAATTTGTTATTTTTCTGTAGTATACCATTACTGATGAAAAAGGCGAAATATGATAGAAAAGCAGTACTGTCTTAGAAATACCAAAATAAAGGTGAAAACAAACAAACAAAACATTAGATTATGTCTTGATTTACAATCTAACTAAAAAAGTTTCATTCTGATTGCGCAGGATGTTAGCTAAAATTTGGGGTTAGTAGGTTATAGAAACTCATAGTTCCCTATGTTATGTACATAATTTGTGTGCATGCAGATATACACAAGTACAGAGATAGATGTTACTAAAATTAGTAAAATATTTGTAGTACAAAACTAACAGGAGTACCCCCAGCTCAGACAAGAAGGGCAGCTTCTATGAAGGTTATCGCCTGAATGATAAAGAAGGTATAATACAGGGAAAGGCCTGCCTATATTGTCATTGTCTAGATAACTACTGAATAATTGCACCAAACCAAGGCAATTAGCATTTCTTTTGGTCTTGTATGTATGATAATAAGAGTCATTCTACTTGTAATACGACATCTGATTAATACGAGTGTCTGGTAATTTCAGATTATTAATTCCCTTAGCCATAAAGAGACACCCATGTACTAGCAAAATTGATGTAAATTGAAGCTGATATAAATTATCTAACACAAATTTAAATTTACAAAAACCATTAAGCGCCACAAATGTGAAAATAAATCATACTTGGCAAACCTTTAGACTTATTTGCCATTTCTATAATTCAGATAACTCAGTGAAAATTATTCAAACTTCTGGACTTAGAACAATTGACCCAAAGTAAATGAAGATAGCTCTAGCTGGGCTTAGCTAATCAGTGCCGAAGAGTGACCTCCCCGGTGCAGCACACACTATGTTTAACCATTCAATACTCCACAGGTTTTACTGAGAAATATTATATAACATGACAGCCTTCTCTTACTAACATCATTGGAAAACTTTTGTTTTCTCACATTCAAGAAACAATGTATTGTCTTGAATACTGGCAATAATTAAAGAGTTCTATTTTGCTATAAATTCAGATTGCAAGAAACCCATATGCTAGATATAAGAATTACACATTGTTAGACCACACAACAAGTGCGCTCTACTGTGTGGTAGCTACATGCCTTGAGACATACTGACATTTATCACAGACTGATTACTATTATCTTGCTATTTGAGGGGAGTTACCTCAGGACTCTCAGAAGCTGAGGCAAAAAGAAGTTATTTTGTTAGAGGAAAGCTTGCAAGCAGGGATAAAAATGCTGATGAGCGGTGGGGTTTTGTCAATTAAGAGAGAAGAGCACAAGCTCCTGTTAAACCCATCCATGTGAGGGAGGAACACCAGCTCAAAATAGCACCAGTTTCTCCATCCTTACACTACGTGGAAGAAAGCTCTGTAGGGCTGAAGAAGCTTGGAAGAAAACATCTTGAAAGGCTTTAAATATATGCAAACTAGTAAGTGTTAGAAAAAAAGACAGACCCGGAAGATTTTAGATAATACAAAAAACCATGGTTGCACTAATATAAATTAATAAATAAATGCATAACTCCCCCCAAACATCAAAAGCCCTTTGACCCTATAGTTACAGTACCATGAAGCAGGAGCACTGGGAACTTTTGACTCCCTGCTGGGACTAGTGACAACATACAGTAACGCTATGGAAGCAGGCTATAAGCGCTTAGACAAGCCAGCCCTGATGCCACCAGCAACCAGTGGAGAGCAGCAAGCCTGGGCTGGGTTAGTCCTGTCAAAAAGCCCACCCTAACAGCTGCAACCATACAGTTAAATGGAGAGATCACCTATTTTAAGACAAGAGGAAATGTCAAAGAAAGATAAGGAAAATAACCTGAAGGTGGGAAGTCAGTTGGAGCATTAGTTAAAGAGCATTAAACCTTTATGCGTTGCTTCTATTTAGAGGTAAATTGTGCTTCAATTGTTGTAACCTAATCCTCTTCAGTGGCTCAATTTTAAACTCTCCTGAATGTCCCCCTGGTTAAACATGGCCAACATTTAGGAAGACTGTGACAGTCTTATCAGAACGCAAATTGCTTTTTATTTATTTAACTATACCATTAATTCTCATCCTACTGGAGTGGTGCCTTTGACCTAAAACCTGAAAAAAACTCCTGCCAGTAACTATGGATTTCAATTTTCCTCTTCCAGGCACCAGACATTAAGATCAGGATCTAAAAAATAACTTTGGGCATCATTAATCCTAAATTTTGGTTCATTACAGAAGTTCCAAGCAGAATTAGTGTGGCAGAAGTTACAATTAACAATGGACAACTTTAACAGGACCACAGTTCTCAGTCACTGATTTCTCCCTGTGCTTTACAAAGCCCAGGATCACCAATACAGCAATGCTAGTCTCAGCTTCAGATGGCTTGCCTACCTGAGGACTCCAGCTGCTGCAGCCAAAAGACTGTGCAATATAATTGTCTGAACACATTTCTTGTCTCAGGATTGCTGCAAAAAATTGAAAACGAGTTACTTCGCCAACAAAGTAGAAAAAAAGTTGGGGGTTTTTTGCTTATTTTGAACCTCATGATTTGGCATAACTTGGCTTTTTTTTTAAGAGCATCTGACAACATTAACAGCAAAGTAAATATGAAGATGTAGGAAGAACCTTAATCTGATAATGAAAGAAAGCTGCATCTAAGTAACTAAGACACCTGTTGCTGTCCACTTTTTGAAGTATTTATATTTTCATTGCTGAAGAACAACCATCAAGTATAACAGACTAGAAAATACATTTATGTTTACGAAACTATTTTGTATCTACACCTAGGTTTATTATCTGCAACTTCCTTATTTCCAAAGAAAGCATGCTTCAGACATAAGATTTTTTTTTTTAACCCCAGACCAGGTGGGGACAATTCTTAGCTCCTCATAACTTTTTAGCTTTTCTGCTTAGAGCCTGGACAGTCACCAAACACATCATGCACTGCAAGGCACACGGCAAATCTCCAGGGGAGCAAGCAATTGATTGCTCCACTGTGCTGTGCTTTGCTATGAGGGGCTACTCCTGGCTATCCTCTTCTCAAGAGAAATTCTGCTGATGAGCATATTTGACTAAAAGGTTACTACATATTCTACTGCATTTGTTTGGCCGAGTTGCTGCCTCTTTGATCACACAGTGCTGAAATGCTGTTAATTGTCCGAGATTGAAAGGCCCCTTTAGTCCTGCTGCTTAGAATTCTGCTTGCAGCAACATTTCAGACCCGAGGTGTCCTGGTGCAAGGAAAATAAAGTGAAACAGCTTGCAAATTATTCTTACTTGCTGTCAGAAGCAAGTTTAAAAATCATATTTATAAGTACTTGAATAGAAGGGACTGGGAGAAAATATAGGAATGTATAGTTAAAAACTGGCATATGTATACACAAAATAGAGACATAAACTGCCTGGACTGCACCCAGAAATGCATCTCAGCCTTCACCAAGTGTTGAATAGAGCTTGTGGAGGGAAACACCGGTGTTATGTACGCTAACTGAATTTTAGCAGTTGCTGGTTACTGATAGGCTAGGAGAAACCTATTATTTTCACTGAAACAAAACAACACAAAACAAAAAAACCAAACAAACAAAAAAGGAAGTTATCTTGGTCACCAAGTACAGCCCACCTGAGGATGACACAGCAGACTGTGTATGTGGCTTCCTTCCTGCTCACACACCTACACAGGTTTCTGTTTAGTACCTACATTTTCACCAAGGCAAATGATAAGAAAACTCGTGGGAGAAAGAAAAAGTAAAAAACCCTTCTGACAGCATGATGTAATACAGGTCTCATTGATCAGGTTTCCAGAGAGCAACTGTTCATTTTCACACAGCACAAAATCATTACTTGAAGATACAGACTTGCTTGTGCTGCTTGTTTTAGAGCACATGATGCTTTTCTAGCAAGGCAGCATTTATTGACTAATATTGCCAAGTGAAAGTGTAATCAATCAAATGTAATCAAATGGAAATTTCAGACTGTATCTGGTTTTTGGTGAAACACTTTCCATATGCGACAGATAAGATAGGCTTGTCAGAAAGGTTTAGTTCCAGTGCCCTAGCTCCCTGTACCTGTCCCATGAAATTCAAAGTACTAAACCAATGATTTCCAACTTCAGACAGGGCAAACTACATAAACTTTTACAGAGACCCTTGAAAGCTTCATGCCTCAACTCCTCTCCTCTGCCATGTACCCAGATAAGTACCCACCAGGTTATCAAAATGCAGAACTCCCTGTGACAAAATAGGCACATCCTGGCATGAGCCAGTCTCTGATACCAGATTCAGTGAACCCACACCCACTTACGCCATGTGTGGGAAAGAGCCATGACACTTTTGTTTGGTCAGAGCCAAGAGGAAAATCTACAGGCAACATGAGTTGCCCTTGCAGACTGGACAACAGGACCACGGATTTGTGGGTTGATGTCCCCTGGGTTGACAGGGAATTTTGAATCACTAGTGCTGAAAGCCTGAATCAACCAGGTCTTTGAGTAACAGCAATATAAAATTTGTGGAACAACCCTTACATCCTGCAACCTTACTGACATCAGGGGAGTGCATTGAGGGATAAATCTGTCCAGGATCCTCTTTCAAACCAGAGTAGTCGGTAGAACTCGCAAAATGTTTCTAACTGTGAACATGAGCTGGCATAATTTCACCTGGTTTGCTTATAATGATTTTCCACACATTCTAAGAAAATAAATATTAATTGACAAAGATTAATTCAACAATAAATTTAACACAAATTAAAAATATTGATAGAATGTACATGTTTAGTGACAGAGGCAAATGTTTTACATCAAAATCAGGTTTAAGATATTTTCTTACCTATTGAGATAATAGCTCACAACTTTCTTCTATCTATTTAATCAGAATTAACCAGCACATATTGAGTTTTAGCCCTCCTAAACTGCTCAAAAAAAAAAAAGACACAAGTGCATCAGTAAGGGGCTCTTTCAGGGATTAATTCTGTTAAACAACTAAAGTATTGCATAAAAGCAGCTTTAAATGTAGTTCTCGTCAGTTTATGATTTCTTCTACTTGCAGATGAAAACCCAATTTTTTTCTTCAGTTCTGGCACGTTGAAAATCATTCTATAGAATGAATCAGCACAGTAACTGGTGTGTAAGTAATCTCAGCAGAAATAAGTTATGTATGGACAGTTATTTCCAGCATATAACTTGCTCTATTCCACAAACTAAAGAGCTGTTGTACAGTTATTTTACTGGTTGCCATCCTGGTAATCTGCTTATTTAGATAGAGGCTAGTGTTTGAGAATCTATTAATGTCCTTACACTTGTGTTTGAAAAGGTTAACAGTGAAAACAAGACTTGGAAGATACAAATAAGTCTGGAATCAAACAATAGAATTTCCAACAACTTCCAATTTACTACTTCTTTGCCCAGTTTTAGACTTTCCCCCCACACACACACACAGAGAAGGTGGTAGTCTGCAACACATTAGCATGCCATTAGGCTAAGAAGGTAGAAAGCTGTATGTTGCTTTAAGTTATTCCAGAAGAGCCCCAAAACAGTCATGTTAGCTAAAAGTCTATGCAAAAGGAAGGTGAAGGCAGCAACATGATATGAAATGCTGAATGTTTTTGCTGAAAGCATTCCAAAAAGTTTAACTTCACTAGAATTAGAGAAGCAGAAATAAGGGTAGGTAAACAATCATTTGGAAGAGAACATTATGATTAGAAAGATGACTAGCTCTTAAAGTAACAGTTTTGGTCATAGTGGCATGTGCAGAACTCAAGACCTGTAGAAAACATACGGACTGGAAAAGAAAACATAAAAGTTAATTCTGTATCTTGCCTCTCACTTCGTTTCTTGACATATTCTTCAAACACTGGAAAAAGGATTTTGTAGATCTCTTCCTTTCTAAGCTACATAAGGAGGGATATTCAGAAACTTTACAGATAATACATCTTCATGACTGAGATAACATTCTTCTTCCACGTCCCAATGCAGGATACTTCCATGTCAAGACCATTTATAAAATGTTCACTTGCATACCAAAGTCTATTAAAAAAATCCAAGTTACTAAATTTTTAAGTTTATACCTCAAAAATGCTCAGAAATTGTGTGTGTATACAAACACACACACACACACACACATATAAACTAACTTTAAAAGCTACTGCAAAACAGCACTTCCTATTTGGCCGTAAAGCAAACTGTTGACATTTTATGTTTTTCCCCAATATTTTTTAGCTGATCTTCCAAGTTGGGGGGGGAAGAGGAGGAGAGGCAAGGCAGGGGAGGAGGTTTTTGGGGGTTGGTTTGTTTGGTTTTGCTACACTGGCAGCATTCATCTTGAATGAGAATTCCCTTTACTGTTCCTATGCAAAGGAAGTAGATTGTTAATGGGTAAATTGGCTTTATATCATGGTGTCATGATTAGACATTACATGCTTCAAAGTCTATAATAGACCAAATGAAACCACACAGCTACTTTTACTGATTTTCCATGAATACTTTTTCCATACAATAGCTGCTCACCCCATCCCATGTCATTCAGCAGAGGATCTCATGTAAGCCCAGCTCCTGTGGCTGGGATGATAATGGAGCAAATCCTCCTCAAAGCCTTTCCCAAGCACATGAAGGACTAGAAGGTGATTGCGAACAGTCAGTGGAGATTTACCAGACCAAGTACAGCTTCACAAGCACCAAATAGAGGACAAAACACTAACACAGCCCAGCATGCAGTTGGCTGTCATTGCTGCAAGGGCACACTGCTGATGACTTGCATTCAACTTGCTGTCCCCAGGCCCTCTTCTCCAAAGCTGTTTTCTTTGCCGTGGGCCCAGACGATACAGCTATGCAGGATAACCCCAGCCCAGGGACTGGACGTGGCACTTGCTTGTGCTGATGTCCTGGAGTTGCTGGCCAGCCTGTTTCTCCAGGTCCCTCCGAACAGCAGCCCTGCCCTCCAGCACTTCAGATGTATCCCTCAGTTTAGCAGCTACCACAAATTGTCTGAGTGCACCTCTACCTCATCATTCAGGTTGTTAATGAGGACATCAAATAGCACTGGCATCCGTATCTACCCCTGGGAGATGCCACTAGCGATCAGCCATCAGTTTGTGTCACTGATCACAACCTTTTAGGTGTAACAGTCCAGCCAGTTTCCATCCACTCTCTCATCCACTTTTCAAGTCCATATCTCACCAACTCCGCTACAAGAGTAACATGGGAAATGGTGCCAAAAGCCTTGCTAAAGGTGAGGTAAACAACATACATTGCTCTCCCCTTGTCAACACCACCACTCATCTCATTATAGAAGGAAATGAGGTTGGTCAAGCATGATATGCCCTTGATAAATCCAAGCTGGCTTATCCCAAATACCTTCTCCTTCATGTTCCTGGAAATGGTTATCCACTGCTTCTTCACTATTAAAAAAATAACACAGATTATGCTGCCTTGATTTTTAGCTTTTTGTTTTCTAGCAAGATAGATGCTTTTTCATTGTAAGTTCTACATAATGCCTCAGCCTATAAGTAAGCACAGCCACTGAATCCATAACTGACAATAAATAACAACTCAGTCCCATCTATTAACTGACAGAGGATTATGTGGTTTTCCTCTACAAAAAAGTACAATAGTGATGGGGCCATAAACACATTAAGTAGATCAGAGTAAACTACTTTTTTTCGCAAAGTTTTTGTTTCAGCCATATAAAGGCATGTGATTACACCATCCACTTTCAAATTGCTCTATGTTGTGGTTTAACCCCAGCCAGCAACTAAGCACCACGCAGCCACTCACTCACTTTCCCCCCACACCCAGTGGGATGGGGGAGAAAATCGGGAAAAGAACTAAAACTCGTGAGTTGAGATAAGAACGGTTTAATAGGACAGAAAAGAAGAAACTAATAATGATAATAATAACACTACTTAAATTACAACAGTAATAATAAAAGGGTTGGAATATACAAGTGATGCACAACGCAATTGCTCACCACCCACCGACCGACTGACCCGGAAGTCCCCGAGTGGCGATGCCCCCGCCCCAGTTCCTAAAACGTCATATGGTATGGAATACTCCGTTGGCCACTTTGGGTCGGCTGCCCTGACTGTGTTCCCTCCCAGCTTCTTGTGCCCCTGCAGCCTTCTTGCTGGCTGGGCACCAAAGGCTGAAAAACCTTGACTTGAGACTAAACGTGACTTAGCAACAACTGAAAACATCAGTGCGTTATCAACATTCTTCTCATAACTAGCTCAAAAACATAGTACTGTACCAGCTACTAGGAAGACAATTAACTCTATCCCAACTGAAACCAGGACACTCTAGTAAGTAGTACTGCAAAGAAACACCCTTTGAACAGCTTCAGAAAATCTCTGTGCAGATTTACATTGAGCTCAAAATTCAGCAGGAGTCTGTTCAACATGGCTAGAAAAGAATTGAGTTATAGAGCTTATGGCTCGAGGCTATCAACTGAAACTGAGCTTTAATTAAAACGGATTTGATAATGCACAGTAGAGTTTTGGATGGCTTCAAAAACCATTTCAGAAAGCTGATGTGGTTTGCCAACTTTAAAGTGAAGTAACTATACTATACAGATATTAAGAGTTTTTAAAAGACACTTAAAAAGATAGAGATGAATTCTGGGTTAACCAAGGGGGAGCATCTTCTAAACAAAAGCCTATTAACAGCATATCTGTAGTATCTAAAAATTCACTTGCGCCAGTTGTGGGGCCGTTGGCTAACACCACTGAGCTGCAGGAGGTTGGAGAGCAGCGGTTTTCCTTCATGAGCAGCAGGCATTGCCATCCTTCCATTAGGACTCCAGTTGCAGTTTGCATGTATGGTGCTTGCAGTGCTCCAGATCATGTGTTGCAAGCCACAACGATTGATATGAAATGTTTGTATTTTACTTGAAGAGGAATGCCTTAAATCTAGTTTGGGGTTTGTTTATTTTTGCTATTTGGAAGCTCTTGATAATTTGGCCTTATTACACCTAGGAGTCACTCAATCACAGACAGCCTTTTTTGGCTAAAGAGAGACGCAGGAAAGGAATAGGAAATGTTATAGAAAGAAACAGACAGTTCAGAGCTGAGAAAGTATCTTTCTTAATTTCTCAACTCTAAACTCAGGTTATAGGATATATTAGCTGTGGAATGTTGATTTTTTTTTTTTTCCATTCTCCCTTAAGACAAGAGAAAAATCTAAAGATTGCACATGTACAAAGATTTCCTTACTATTGCCTTTTCTTAAGCTTTCAGCAAGTATCACTTTTCTAGCTTTAACCAGTACGTGTTTGGGAGGAACAGCTCAATTAAGAGAAACTGGAAGATCTCCAAGTTGCCTTTCATATTTAAAAAAAAAAAAACAAAAAAAACCAACACCAGTGTGTCATCTGATGCAGGAACCTGACTCACATATTCAGCCCCACCTGACTCTCATACTCAGCCCCAAAGAGAGACTCAGCTAGAAGTTTCAGGAGAGCAAACAGGAAGTTTTGAAGTTAACCACACATAAAAAAAAAAGTGACCTTCCCTCTGTGTGTAGATTAATAGGTGGGGTGCTATTACAAGATACCTAAAACTAAAGTTCAAAGAGACACCAACCACAGTCTCACACAAATTTTGCACCCTTAATCTGTACCTGCACTCTAGGTTTTTAAGTCATTCTAGAAGCATGAGTGTGCCTCTCATTCATCTACTCACAAATTATACACACAAATTGAGGATATATATTCACTGTCAAAGGCCAAAGACATTGGCTATCAAGAAGTACCATGTAGTTATTCCCCAATCAAAATAATATTTAATGCACAAGGCCTTGAGACATTGATAAGTCTGTTACTATGTAAAGCACAGCATTTTCCATACCCATTTCTGAATTGGCGCGACTTCTTAAAGGTAAATACCTGATAACTGGACAAGGCTCCTTACCTTCACTGAACTGACTTAACTGGACCTGGTCAAACTGAAAAAAAAAAAAAAGGTGATTTTTTCAGAAGACCTGCAAATGTCTTTATCTCAAGCATAATTTATGAAATTTTTCAAGTGTCGCTATGCAAGAATTCCTGGGGGGAAATTTTTTCTTTCTACCTGTAGGCTTTGTTTCATGCTGAGCTTCTCTCCTAATCTGCTAAGATCTGTTTTTTTCTGCCTTGTTCAATATGGCCAGTACTAGATTTCTTAATTCCTTTAGTCACTGGTAACTGGTCTTCCTTCCTTGCTACCCACACAGCTGCGCAAGATGTTTCCCAGCTATTTGGATAACCAAAAAGCTGCAGGAACATGTTTGAAGAAGAGAACAGGCAGTCTCCTTCATTCCACATTGATCACAGTAAACAGTCCCACAGCAGTCCATCATAAAACAGTCCATCATGAAACGATAACCAGGCACCATCTGGCAAGTACAAAGCTAATGCTCAGGGCCCAGTGGGAGCCTGTCTGTGGGGGTGCATCACGCTCTCTGCTCCAACGCCCTGAAAGCAAATTGGATCTGGGCCATAGGAAGACCCAAGCCCTTTTTCTTGTTGTTTGACAGAGACCTGAGGAACAGAAGCCTTTAGGAAAGGCACGCCTGAAATTTAGCCCATTACTGCCTCAACACACAGATGAGCACCTTGGGGAGCTCTGCCTCATTTGCCTGGAAACTTGGAAATAGCAGCTTCAAGTCCATGCCCCTTTTCAGCAAACAGGTGCTTTTCAGACAGCAAGGAGTCTTTCCACATGAGAGCCATTCCTAGCCATTTAAGAGTTCACTCTTACTGAAAAAGACTGAAGTTAAAAACATTGTGTGAGATGTAAGGCTGATGGTGGGGGACAAAGCATTTTTCTCTCGTGCTTACAACTACTGAAATGACCACATATTCAAACAGCCACGCTTTGAAATGGAGGGTATATCTGACATTTTCTTACTGTTACAACTACCATTCAGCGAATGACCATAATCTCTGTATTCAACTTTCACAGTATGAATAGAACGGGGGAAATCACTTGGAAATCACAGAACATTCTTCACTTGTACATAATACTCCAACTGCAAGCCTGCAAGAAATTGCAACTAAATAAAGGAAAGGTGACTAACTTCAACCAGAGGTCTTGGTTATTCTGCAGAAAGGCAAGACTGACAGTCATACCTGATTTCTGTATTAACTGATCCAGCTGTCCCAGATCAAAGTGCAGCATTGCTTTGAGCAATGTTCCAGTGAATATATGATCACATACACATCATTATCTGGAACCACATCCATCAATAATTATCTACTCTTACCCTGACAAAAACCCACCTATACAAAAGGTTGTTAATTTCACAACTAAGGCAATGATATCCTCTAACATTTTCAGTTATCCATTCCAAATACATACATCCCTGACCTTACTGCTGACAAACTATACCTAATTACTTCCAAACTTTACCATCTAACAGAATGCTGCAGTAAAACATAATGTCAGGGCAGTCGCAAGCCTTTTGATCACACTCTACACAGGCTCCACCACCTGGCAGTTCTGGTCACCTCAAAACCAGCTTCCACCCAGTTGAGACTTTGCTCCATTTAACCTCTCATTCATGCAATGCAGATATACCTCATACAAGCAATTTAACTGAAAACTAAATTCAGCTGGAGACTTGGCAGGTAATTCAATTTTGCTCAAACTAAAGTTCTAGAAGGACTGGAAGAAGGTATTCACAAACTTCATTCTGTGTTAATGAAAGATTTTGTCATTAAAGAGAAAAGGTATCGCTCTGCTTCAGAGAGATTAAGTGTTTAATAACTCTCATTAAACTTTGTGGATGAAATTCTGGCTCCTTCACAGTCCATGGAAGACTTCCAATAATGCTTAATCAATGCTAAGTTGTACAGTACTCCTTCAAGGTAAAGTTAAACACATGCTATGGAAGTGCATGAGCAAACCATCAGAGCAGCCTATTTTTTCTCAGGCTCCACAGAGGTTATGGTACTGCTTGAAAAAATAAAACAATCACTCTCTAGGAAACATCACAAAAAGTACTCCAGAGTCTACTTTTTTTTTTGTCAAATTAATCAAATAACTTTGACATCGATAAATAAACTACCATCCATGGTTAATCACTGATACCTCAGCCACAAAACTCAAAATCCCCTGGGTATTTAGATATATCTGCTTTGAATGGTCTCTAATATGAAAGTTATTGTTTTCTTTTTAATAAAACAAAAGAGCTGCAGCATTTTTGTGACCTGTTTGTCTTAGCAGAAACAAGCGTATGCATAGGGACCAAGAAGACAGCATTTTGTGAACTATCAGCAGCAGTAGGTCCTTCATATTAGGTACCAAAACTAGCCAAACATTGCTGTAGATAATGAAATAAACAGTTCAGCCCAATCTGATAGCATCATTCCCATACTAGCTGAAGGCTACGCTTCTCATTATGCATAATTTATTGTTCCTAGGATTTGAAAAATATGTTGAGTAACATAAAATTAAAAAAAAAAATCCCATCCCCCCAAGAATATGATTAAATTAGGGAAGTATTTAGATGACAATGATTTTGATCATTCTGAAGATCAGAGAGATGCTTTCTAATGCCAGAAGAAATTACCCTCTCTGCTGGATTAGTTAGAATATTTAGTGGAAATTAATATCTCCTGGATATTGTTCTCACAGACATTGCTGTTATCAATTTACAAACTGACACGCAAATAAAATTTGTTATAAAAAACAGCAGGAAAAAAACCAATGTGTGTGTGTGAGAGGGGAGATTACACAGCCAATTTTTGCTGGTAAGTAAAAGCCTTTATGGAATAAAACATTACACGAGAGGATTCACACAGGGAGGGGAAAATTGTTTTAAGACCAGTATAGGGCAGGAGTAATATATCAGCTATTCTCTGGCAGCATTTGTATCGTAAAAGAAAATTGAGGATTGTGTGGAACTCCCAATGCAGGGCATGCAGAGGGCTGGCAAGATCAAGATAGCCGTCTGTATAGGCAGCCATAAAAATTGGCCTTGTTTATCTCTCTAGGTTTTCTCCACAGAAATACGTGTGAACAGATAAGGATTCGACTCCCACAGTTTCCTCCCTCATAAAGAGCTACTGTGTTTTTTCTTTATGAAACATTTCCCACCTTCCGCTTCCAAATTCAAATGACCAAATGTTATCCTAAATCACACTCTTCCCAGGCTCTGTGTCCACAGAATACACTATTCAATCACTTTCTGCCTAAATTTACATGAATCAATACACACACGCAAGTCAGATTAACGACATGAACTCTATGGAACAGGAACCACCTTCTTAAAGTTGTATTCCAACCAGGGCTTCTGGGACTAGTTTTTGGTCAGGTGCCAGGTATAATCAAAAGAAGTGAAGACTGTACTGGCATACATCTAAATCCCACACTCTTGAGGAAGATTTGAGCAAGTACATGAATGAGACCAATGATTTAACCAGTAAAGATATATGGCATATCAGAGCAAGCTATTGTGTGAATCTTTGCCCCAGATTTACTACAACTCATGAGCAAAAAAGTTCAAACACTAACCTGTAAGAACTGTATTAGCACTTGATTACAATCACCTCTAATGCAGCCATAAAGTAGATTTACCTATGAAAACTGAATTTAACCTAAAGGGGAATAAAGAATATAAAAGTGTTAATTTGCTAGTTTTATTAAAAAAAAAAAAGTTACCAAACTGATAGCATTATCTTCTAAGCAGAAGTGTCTGGTCTGATTCTGATGTAACAACATAAATGAGAAGTGCCCTCACAGAAGGCAATAGAGCTATAAAATCGATGTAAGGAAGGTCAGATTAAGACCCTCCTCATTTACTCTTAAGGGTGTTATTTGGTCAAGGCACTTGTGGTGCTCTGGATTAATCGCCAGTCAGTTGTGACATTCTGTGCCTC
>VYZV01007768.1:2773-25077 GCA_013401275.1 Pandion haliaetus | reverse complement strand
CCAAAGAAAGAAATCAGAAAATGTCCTGAAAAACAAATGTACAGACCAGATTTTTGAGCCTTTATACCCAGGCTATTTACTAAAGGTATACGCACAGATTTGCTTGTTCACTGATGCATGGAACTGTAGCTAGAATGCAGATTTCATAGGAAATGCTTTTAAATAACTATTCTGAGTAAACAAGATCACTTATTAATAAGTAAGTATTGTGTTGTGTTCACTGATATTCACAAGACACTAGAAAAATACGCTTCTGTTCCTTGAAAAAAATACTAAATCTATCAGTTTATTGTAAAAGCTTTCAGTTAGAAATGTAAAAGTATTTTTCTGGGATCCAATGCCAGATGGCAACAGAGAAGCTTTCTGCTCAATTCAGAGGCTGAATTAATCTCCTTAGCACAAACAGATTTGCAATTACCATAGACTGTAACAGAAAAATAATCTCACTGCACAGTTTAAAGTTTTGTACAGGGTAATTCAACCTCAGGAGCTACACAAGCTCTCCCCCAGTTTTCAGGCACTTCCATAAACCACGAGGAAACAACTTCCTATTTTAACACAGCATTTTAACCTTAAGCAGTGGTACTGACACAGCCAGTGCTTAGTTTCCAAATAAGGGACTCTTGAAAGATTTCCCCAAACCACTACAAATTCTCTGAGATTTCTTAATTAAAAATACAGAAAGCTTAATGAGGAAACATCTGAAATATATGGAAAATACTGTTCAAAATTAACACATAAACAACTTAAAGATCTTCTTTGCCCACGTGTCTCCTCTGGTAAATGTAAATACTGGTTTGATAACAGACACTGATTCCTTGTATATATAAAGCATTTTGGCAACATTAGCAACTGATGGCTACGTAGTAACCAATAAAAGTCAGACAAGCTAACAAAATCTGATGACTCCTTCAGATAATTAAGCTATGCAAAGACACTTTAGCATGAGAGCTTCTATGTCTAATTAAATTTCTGCACATTAACATCACAGTGAAATTTCCTTAGTGCGTACACATTTGTGAATCTTCTACTTAATGTATAATACAAAACAGCATTCATGCTAATGTCTTGGAAATACACAACTACTCTCAGTTTTTAACTTTGGTTCCAAGGTGTTAAACCATGCAACCACCCACTCATTTCTATACCAATACTACATAACACATTTCTGGTAAGATACAGTCAGAAGTTAACGGTTGATGAATTACTACTTGTGTTTATTGCTTCTTCAACTTCCTCTTTTTGCCTGCAGAAAATAATAAAATCTGCAAAGAAAAGACACTGCATCTGTGAAAAAAAATTGTATGGATACAGCAATGAGCAAACCAGAATCAGTAGTGTGAGGGGTTGACCCTGGCCAGCAGCTAACGCTCACTCCCCCAGCAGCAGGACAGGAAGAGAATCATTAGAGCAAAAGTAAAAAAAACTTGTGGGTCGAGATAAAGATAGTTTAATAACCAAAGGAAAGATGAAGGAAAAAAACAAAACAAGTGATGCAGAGTGGGAAAAAGAGAAAGCTTTGATGTGCAAGTACTGCTCAGCAATAGCCAAATCACTGGTGTACTATCAACCCTGTTTTAGTCACAAAACCAAAACAAGCAGGAAACTAGCACCTTAAAATATTTTCAGAGTTTCACCAGTTTTCAGAACATCACAGATGGTATATGGTTTAATTTTATAAAACTTTATTCATGGCTTCAAATGATAAAGCTAGCTTTCTTTCTGTTATCACTTTGCGATGCCAGATTTTGTAACACAGCGCAACAAAAAAGACATGTACATTGTAATTGATTATATAGTTCTTTATAATACTACAAATTAGGTTAAAAAGTAATTATTGACCATATGTATTGTATAAGCAGATCACAAGAAATACGACTCATTAGCATGTTGATGGTACTTTGTGCTATGAGGCTGTAAAGTTATGCAGTATTAATTGTTTAATCAGCGTACATAGTCATCCTGCACACATGGGTTCCAACCGCTAAAAGGTATCTACAATTCAACACGGAAGTAAAGACATTATGTAGCCACTGCAAAACTATTAGCACTGGCTATTGCACAGCTTAATCACACACAGAGGCAAACACCATGATCCCTGACCCCTGTTCCTCCAACTGCTTTATTATACCACCACCAAGTGCCAATACAGAAATATAGAAGAAAAACAATCAGGATCTAACTCATGAGCACTAAGCTTCCTCTTGGAAATAATTTTCTAGACCAGATTTTAGGAAGGTGAGCTCTTCTGAGAGTATTATGCTACCTTTTACTATTTCTTCCCTTTTATGTTTATTTCCTTGAATGATACTGACCACGATTGCCTCTTTACATTTCACTGAATGAATTGACATCTGAAAGCCTGGCTGAGTTTATAATACACAAGCGTTCAGGAATCAAAGAAGCCAAGTCTCATTAATAACATTTCTGATGCATGAATATTGTTTATTCCAATGACAGAAGCAGCAATCACAGTTGCTTACAAGCAACTATTTTGAAAAGTCTTAAGTTCAGTTAGATTTTGCAGTTGTACATGCACTCAATTCAGAGGAATTATTTTAGTTTTAATGCTTTGTAATATGTGAGCAGTAAAGTGTAACACAAATGAAAACCAAATGAGATTTGGGTACCAAACATACACTTTCTTTCACTGTCAGGTGAACTTTTTCTTTTGAAGTATTTCTAATAGGTAACACTATTAAAATTCTATTCAGTTTTATTCAATCAAAGAGGCAGCATTCCCAGCTGCCAGGTAGTGAATTATTGTTAACAAAGCCCATAAGGTAGAATAAAATATATTGGAATAAAACCAGGTATACCAGCTATTGGTCATAACACCAAGCAGAAATTTAGTCCAATATTTAGTGAGATACACACATTGTTATTCTAAACAACAGTGCACACCTGCAAAATCTCCAATATGAACTACACTACTGATGGACTAATGGAGGAAATGACACTTTGGGCCATACTCCCTTTTGGTGACACCAGGAAAAAATTAGTTTGCTCCTCCTCTTTCTGCTCACTTGCCCAAAAAGAGAGAACCAGAGAAATACTGGGGCAACCGGTACTGAAAGATATACATTAAGTTCTAATTAGGCTTAGTCTTACTAATATTGGTCTTTCCATTTCATACTTTCCATTATATTCTTTTTTCTTGGAACCATCTGTAGTATTAACTATGATACAAATGTTACATATGCACAATTTTTCAAAGGCAACATTTACCTGCTAATACATCCTTATTGACACGCTCATCCCACCTTTTTAGTAAGATTGATTTGAATCTAGTATTGCTTTGTGCTAATAGGTTAATTGAAACTCTATTAGCATGCATATACAAAGTGTAAATTAATTTTCCTTATTAAGTAACTATGATTCTCACAACAGAATACATAATGTAGCTGAAAATTGTTTTGCAGACAAAGAAGAACATCCACTAATTTGGAATATGCTTTTTTGCCATCCAGACAATTAGATAAAAAGATTTCTCTGTGGTGCAATTTTAGGCAAGTTAAGTTAAATGCAAAGATAAATGCAGACCAACAGTCTGTTTGTCTAGAACAATAGTGACAGTCTAAGCACTTTTGTCAGTTCAGTGGTAATTTTAAAAATATATTAATAAACAAATTACTGAAAATTATAACATATTTAATGTATATCTACTAATCCAAGCGACAATGCAGTACTGAGCATATCTACTAGGAAGCAATGCTCACTACTTTCAGCCATTTGTAATTTCACACTGTCAACTACAGTATGATTGTTGCCTTTCTTTAAACATACACATTTATCAAAACGTTTATAATTCATTAGTTCTTACATTTAAATGTCTAAACCATATGCTATCACTTTTAAAAAGAGAGACAGAACTGTAACAATGGCAAGGAAGGGGCAGTAAATATCTGCATTCTTTCACACATAATGAATATTATGGCTCTCCAAGGCTTAAGTACAGATAAAAGAAAAATACTACTGTCACCTAGATCATTTATGTAATACAACCTCAAAGTCCCGAAATTTTTGTACTAAGCGTTTATAAATATTAGGATACAGAACAGCACTGGAAAATCATCCCCAGAGGCTATTACACTTCCACATAAAGACAAAACCACTGGTAGTTACTTCCACAAAATCCTTCAGTCACTTTATCTAAAGTCTGTGTAACATAATTAAAGCCACACTGGTACTCACCACAAGTGAAAGGGGCCTCTTCCATGAAACAACACCAATCAGTCCTGACAATAGCACCTGTAATAAAGAGAGCAGAGTCACCAAAGAGACATGGGGTTTATATCAGTGTCATTAAAAAATAGTAACACTAGGTATTAAGATGAAGTTTAATACACAGTCATGATGCATATTTCCAGAGTATCTGGCTAAATTAGCAAAAGGGTTTTTTTGTTTTGTTCCACCCAGCCACGCAATGACACTACTTGATCTTACGTTTGGAAAAGCCCACATACATTCATTCAAAAGCTGTATTTAACATACAGATACCTTATCTCCTCCACTACAAGCCAAAAATCAAACAGAATTCAGACCTTGATACATCTAAGCTGATCTTAGGTACTTTAAAATAACATGGAAGTTACAGCTGAGACACAATAAGCTTTAAATTCAGTTAAAAATAGAGAGAGGAAAATAGAGAAATTGGAGCAATGGGATGAGGGATATTGACCCTGGGGTACAAAAAAAAAAAAAGGGGGGGAGGAACTTTTTCATTAGAACATTTAATTAAAAAAATAGTAAACTAGAATACAAATAAAATGCAGAGAAGAAAAGAATGCATGATGTATTTATTTCATGAGTCCGCAGTAGCATTTTTTCACCTCAGCTTGTGTAAAGAATTTGCCTAACAGTAACTCATATACATAGCTAGCCTGATACAATCTTTATGAAATCCTCTTGTGATTGCTTAGAATAAGCTCCAATATCATTATTGCTCTCTACAGACCTTTGATATTCAAAAGGGAAGAAGCCCAGAAACTAATGAATACCATTTTCCATGAAATTATATTCAAGGTTGCTTGAAATTCCAGTGCCAGAAAGTCACAATTCCCACTATGTCATGCTTTACTAGCAAACTTTTAGGTGTAATAATCATAGAGCATAATAATTAAAAATGCATCTATATCTAGCCACTACAGAAACAATGCACAGTGTACTGGGAACCAGACTGGAAGCCGGCTGTCTACTGATGCTTGGTGTGAATGTGGGAGAAAGAGCCGTTGGTTATACAGAGAAGTTGGGTTGTGGAGTGCCCAGTTCAAGCTTTCACTACGTCTAGTCTGTGGACATGCATACTGTGAGCATGTTTCAAACATATGTCACAACCTGATAATATCCACAGCTGCTGCAGTTGTTGAAAACATTATTCAAGGGAACAGCATGTTGAAAATGCACCTTTTGATATTTTCTTTAGCAGCTCTGCCATTAAAAAAACCCAAATAACTCAGATGAAGTTTCATAATAAAACCTCAATGTTAGTTTTTAAGCCAAGTACAAATGCAACAGATGAGAAGCATAAATGCACAGTAAAAAGTGAACCAAAATCAGGTTATGGATACCAAAGGCTATTCAGATAATCTCTACATGCAAATGTGCATAGTTTGTATTCTACAGCATTTCCTACAGCATAAAAGCTACATACCAGCTATATACTTCTGGATGTTGGCCAAGCCAGGCAAAAGCTGAGAATTCCATTTTGCAGTTAATTAAATTTGCTCACACAGCTGTGTTAGCTTATTATTGCTGTATGATAACTGTCTCTGGGCTGATAGTCCTGTAATGCGAAACTGCGCTCAAGAAGGTAAAATGACAGGGTTAGCTAGTTTGACTGCAGGCTAGACAGCAACATGCTCTCGATTAAATAAATGAGATGGCTGAAACTGTTAAGTTATTAAAGAAAAACGCTTTAGGAAAAATAAGAAATGGCCTTTGAAAACAGAGTATGCATCAATACATAAAAAACTTATACATAAGCCAGTATTTCTCAGTCACCAAGTTACGTGTTCAGAGTCAAGATATTCTAGTGAGCTACCTATGAGTAGCAAATCCATACTTTCATTTACTGTGGTAAATTTTACTTGCCATTAAACCTCTCCCCCTCCTGTCTGACATATCTGTGGCATTGTGCACCCCTCAAGATGGAAGAAGGGAACTGATCCTTTTTGTTCAGCTGAACCAGCGGTGTGTCCAGGCAGCCAAGCAGGCCAACGGCATGGTGGCCTGTATCAGAAACAGTGTGGCCAGCAGGAGCAGGGAAGCAAGCGATTGTCCCCCTGTACTCGGCACTGGTGAGGCCGCACCTTGAGTACTGTGTTCAGTTTTGGGCCCCTTGCTACAGGAAAGACATTGAGGCGCTGGAGCGTGTCCAGAGAAGGGCAGAGAAGCTGGTGAGGGGCCTGGAGCACGAGTCTGGTGAGGAGCGGCTGAGGGAACTGGGGTTGTTTAGCCTGGAGAAAAGGAGGCTGAGGGGAGACCTTATCCCTCTCTGCAACTACCTGAAAGGAGGCTGTAGTGAGGTGGGTGCTGGTCTCCTCTATCAAGTAACTAGTGATAGGACGAGAGGAAATGGCCTCAAGTTTGGCAGGGGAGGTTTAGATTGGATATTAGGAAAAACGTCTTTCCTGAAAGGCTTGTCAGGCATTGCAATAGACTGCCCAGGGAAGTGGTGGAGTCACCATTCCTGGAGGTATTCAAAAAGCATGTAGACAGGGCACTTGAGGACATGGTTTAGTGGGCATGGTTGATGGTTGGACTCAATGATCTTAAAGGTCTTTTCCAACCTAAATGTTTCTATGATTCTAACTACGACTGCGTTTGACCTTTACAGAGGCCTTGCAAGATGCAAGAGGTACATGTGTTTTTGTTTCGAAAAGGAGAGCTTCGTGGCACTCGCCCTACTGGCTCACCATGCAAAAGCTCAAGGACAGTCAGGCCTGTTGATAAACTCTCAATACGCACTGACGATAGACACTAAAACTCTGTGTTCCACCTCAGTCTTTAAAATATTGTCATTATAAGAGTTCATCTCAACAATCCTGTAATGTAATTTTCCAAACCTCATTAGTCCCCAATATCAATGTAGTTACCCAAATGCTTATTTTGCTTTGGGATTTAGTTATTTCCAGTGCCAAGCACCTTCAACACTTTAGACCACAGTACACACAACTATATCATTAGGAAAAAAGCACAAAGAGAACATCACATACCAACATTTGTTAGACCACACCAAATGACTCTATCAGATTAGAAATCTGAAGATTTCTCTTGGTCTTGCAGAAGACCAGGAATTTAAAAATAAAAAACCCCAAACAAACCACCCTTAACATTTTGTTTCCTCTTCAGTTTTTACTTCTTATAAATACAGTGTGAATATTGATTAAAGTAAACAGAATCACACTTGGTTTATATACAAAAGTAAGAATTATTTGAAAAGTAGTATGTAACTTACAGGCCCAAAAGACCTTACCATAATCGCTGAGAATATCCAACGCTTACTTCAGTGGAAGCACTATGTAAAACACATGCTTGGTCTCATGAGGTAAAGCACCAAGAAACATAGGCACAAGATAAGTGAATTATTTTTACACCAGTAATTGAAACAGCGTCATTTCCTAAATACCTATAGCTCAACATGGCAATCTACAGGTCCTCTAATGTTTTTCAAAAATCACTACATCATATATATGCTGTGCGCAGGGTTTTTATTTCTTAAATAAAAAGTAAATTGGAGTTTGATGATTTTAATGACTTGCCTACTTAACTTTGGCAATATGGTTTGATTTCAGAGCCTGCATAGCACATTTATCTAATGTCTTGGACCTAAATTCTCTCTGCTGAATTGCAGTGAACTCCCCCATCACATAATAATCAAAATAAATCAAAGCTACTCAAAATGTGTTCAAAAACCATAGATTTGCCAGCTACCTTAAGCAGAATTCCTACAGATGTATGTACCTGCCAACTATAACAAGAGTGCTGATTCACAGAGCAAAAAATAAACAGAATACATCAGTGTTGACTTCTGCAGCATTAGAAATGCAGTCACGTTAGGTATGGACACCTTTCAACATGCATATGAAAACTCCATTATCATTAATGCAAGCTGTGCTCATGCATGAAAAAGATGCATTTACTTTAATAGGCACATACTGAGGCAGGACAAAAACAGAAGGTAAAATTACTTTCCAGTAGAGAGACCACAAACAAAAGATTTTTTTAAAAAAACCCTTGATGCTGTCTTTTCCAGCATTTTCAACCCTCTACACTCAGGTAAGTCTCTAGAAATTTAGAGGGCTCTGATTTTGAATATGGGAGAGATCAGATGATGCAGTCTTTTGAGATATCTTAAACCATCTGCTTTCCAAGTCTTAATCTCCAAAATGGTTATTGTACATAATACACTCTCTAGTACGCTTCCTTTAAACTTCTCTTCTGAACTACATAAAATGTGTATTTATATAAATATTAATTTAGTCAAAACCACACTGAATATACTGAAACACTATCAAGGTAAAGACATTTACAGAAATGTAAAATTACTGATGTTTAAGTATTAATTTGTTTAATAAAACAAATTGTCTCTTTTTTTCTCAGTACAACTTGGGATCTTGCAATGCTCTTCTAGTCTAATATAGAGCAAATGAGTTACAGGAAACTCCAAGTTTTATTGTCTATTTTTATTTCTACCTTCTTGTTCAGGCTGATACACCATATGTCAAGTCATCCACTCCTTTTCTGCAAATTTAAGGGTTCCTCACTTTTTCGGCTTGTAAACACAAGAAATTCTCCAGTCAGTGGATTCAGTTACCATTAAAATAAGCATACAAGTTGTTCCCATTAATTGCGGAAACTCCTTCTTAGCCTTCTTCTAAGATACTAACTAATGCAAATAGTGGCTATCCTTAGTTCCTGCATTATCTGAATAAACAGAATCCATATCATAGCACATCCTATGTAACTGCATTTCCTTCCAACCAAAACATATGACAATATGCATATGACATGTCAATTCAAATATATTGATATAAACTATTTTTAGAAAAAAGGAGAAATATTACAAAATATAATTTAGAAAGCTTTAATTGTCCTACTAAATGCGCGGAGTATTCCTACAGTGGGTGGGCAGGGAAGCCAATCCCAACTGTATAAATGAGCTCTAGTAATAACTGAAATAAAAAATAAAATGGAAACTCTTGTCTCTTTAAATCACCTGTAATATATTAACAGGTTAAATATAATTGATAAAGCAATGTGAATCCCTTTATTTTGCGGTGTAATAGATGCCCTCGTACCACTAGCAAATGCAAGTTATTCCAAGTGCCTTAGAAAAGACAAGGTAGCAATATACTGAAGTAAATAACGACACAGCTACGTAAGTAGGGCTTAAATGAGTTTCCAAAGTCACAAGGGTCCCGTTAAGGGACAGAGAAAATAAAACAGCTGAGAAGACTATTGAAACTCCATCTGTTCAGACAAGCAGAAAGAAAGGAGTCAAGGACTCTTAAAAACTCTCCTCCTTCTTTGGACTATGAAACATGCTAGTGTCTGAGCTCAGGTGCTCAGATAACCCAACCCACCATGAAAGGTATACATACCTGCCTTTGAATGCCAGGTAAAGCCGTTCCTCCTCTGCACTGAGGAAATTCAAGGTTCACTTACATAGAAGAAACGGTAGAGGACAGTATATTTCTGAAGCTCTTAACTACTAGTACGGCTTTTTGAGAAAACATCTCTCTCCTTTGACAGCGAAATCTGAAGTGAAAACCTGACACATACAGGTGCCCAGCAAGTCGTTCTTTGGAATCTCAGAGGGTGAATAACTTTGTGTACACACGTATCCACCACATTAAGCTTACCTCTATTTAAACACTAACCATGCAGTCAAAACTAAGAGAGCAGACAAGACTCATGCTGCTACCTGACTATGAATGACCAGATTTCAAGACCTGAGACCAGAATCAACAAAGAAACTGAAGAGATGGCAGTAGTCTTTGGAACCATGGTATGCCACAGCTACACCATACTGCAGTGATCAAGTTGTGTTATTGAACGCTAGGAGTTATAAGAGCTTTATGGAATGCGATCACTTTCAGATAATGCCAATTTCAAGTGATTTACCTCTACCTGTAGGTTAAGTTATACGGCATGACTTGCTGTGTATTAAAATCAAAAGAAAGCGAGAGAAGGTGCATAATTTTCATTACTCAGGTCTTCTCATTTGTACTTAGTTGTTAATCATATAGTCGTAAAACACAAGGTCTAAGGACGACCAAAGATGCACAAGGGTTCTAGATACCACCTGTGTGGCTCAGAGCCAAGACTAAAAGATAACCACCTTCCTGATGAAATTCCTGCTTTTGGAAAGCATTGTGATTTTTACATCTAATCTTATTTTAAATTAGGATGCAGACTGTTTGTTATTTGGTTGTGTTTGTGGGTTTTTTGTTTCTTTTTGTGTGTGGGGGGGTTGTTTTTGGTTTTTTTAATGTCCTTTGAATTCTGGTTTCTGAAGACATTTTGGACTTCCAATATGTTATTTCAGAATTACTTCATTATTTTTGTATCTACATATTTTATACCACTTGGTGGTATTTCAAAGTATCTACAGCCCATGGAGGCGAAAGTCAGTGCCTAAAAGTTAGCCATGATCTCCCTTGTATCAGACACCTCTTGTTTGAAAAAAGAAGGATGGCAAACAGCCATAAAAAGTCAACTTATAATAGCAAAGTACCCAAGAGAAGTAATACAACTCTCTATTCAACTGCATCCCAACTAAATCCAGTAGACATGAGCACCTTAATTAAATCTTTCAGCCTCACAAAATAAACTGGGCCCTTGAAGTACGAGCTAATTTTGTTTTCTCTTTAAAACCACAAGAAGGACCTTTGTCCCTGGACCAGTCGATCTCAACTGGCTTGTTCCACACTGCATAGCATTTGACCATAGTTTCCCTTGGACTCCACATTTCCCATAAAATCCACCAACATAGTATTTTTGAAGTGATTTCAGTTCAAAGTGCTCATAAAAAAAAGCTTTACTCGTAAACAATCAGAATGATTTTTTAAAACATTAAGCCAAAATTGTATGTGGTATTGCATTAGGCATATATAAAAAGTTTGGGGCAATCTAATTATGTTTCTAACAACATAAATATCCATACATAATTTTGTAAGCAGATTTAATGAATCTTTTAAAACAAAAGGCCAGAAAACAATCTTGAGAAGTGTGACATGAAAAATTAACATGATTATATACAAGAACTTTGGTGACACTAGATGAAAAACAGAGGAGAAATTTCAATTATACATTGTATGACTATGATTACCAATAGACTTATGATCATAGAAGTATCAGCCAAATTTATAAGGCCGTAAGAGCTAAATTCATGTGTTTACAGATACATGTTTATGCTTTCAAAAATGTATGTTGTGAATGTACCTGGATAACCTAGAAACCAAACAGCCTATCTGCACATGTATTCCAGGACCTACCAACACTGTCACTGTCCCCATGGGGAATTTTTATTCCCCCCTAGACCCAGTCTGAAACTCTTGTTTCAATTGACACCCATTGCCTCTTGTCCCTCAATGTGCTGCTGTAAATAGCCTGGTATTAAGAACATTAAATGGGCACAATTACAAAAAAAAAAAAAAAAAAAAAAAAAAACCAACCTCAATTTTCATCTCAATCTAGATTGAAAAAGTAGGCTGCAAAAATATTACTTGTCATGATTTCTTAAGAAAGGCTCTTTTGCTATTTTGTAACAGCAGATTTGTCAAGCTGGCGTGCAGAATAGTAAGACAAAAGGTAACAAAACAGGTGTCAAAGAAAGGACTACTTTTACAAATGAGGGAAAATGTATACAGCTGTCAGTCACCTTTAATTATTCTTAATAACAGGAGCTGAGATGCAGTTAAGAAACCAGAAATCACTCCTCTTCACAATTTCAGGACTTGCAGCTTTCTGGAACGCAGATTTCATTTTCTCCTTTTCTCCCAACACATTAAGGAGATCAATTGTCAGTACCATAATTCTTCGGCGAGTCCAAGGGTATGCTTACATTTTGATATTGTATTTAATCTGCTGTACTCAAAGTGGAATAAACAAAAAACATTGTATGTTGGTGTGAGTTTCTGTATCATTATTTTCTATCATTTTTCTAATGCATGCTGGACTTACTCTATTTTCTGTTTATTTGCTCTGGAAAATAAGAAGCCTTGCTTAGGAGGTCTTAAGGTTAAAATAAAGTTTCAACAGGGATGTCTTATGCTAAATAACTATCTACACTTCAAACTCTCATTTCGTTGTCATTCTCCAGGCACTTTCGATTTGAATGCATCTTTTTAAAGAATATGCCTACAAGGAGAGGTTGAAGCAGGCTGGTTTTATAGGAGAGAAGACCGAGATGGAACATAACAGCAGTTTCAAGAATAAACAAGATTGTTACAAAGAAGAAACTGATGAATTGTTCTTCAAGTACACTAAGGGCTGAACGAGAAGTAATTGATTTACATTTGCACTAACAGAGATTCAGGTTGGACACTAAGAAAAACCTTCTAATGCTCAAGATATTTCAACATTGGTAGAAAAGGTAAGTTGCAGAATTCCTATCGCCAGAATTTGTTAACAACATGAGATAAGCATCCATGAAGGTGGGCCAGGCAGAACCAGGCACAGATGCACAAGGCAGCTGAATGGAGAGGGCAGAGTAGTGAGCAGGCTGCCTTAATTTACTGTACCTAAGGAGGTAAATACCAGCACTTAGAGCACTAGTATCTAGTGCTCTCTGTCAGCAAAGCACTACAGCCACTGTTTGTTTCTCTTCAGCAGTGCCTGAAACCACTGACGCTTCCCAAGGTTCCCCTCTCTCCTCTATGGAAGCACAGACTGCTGCAAGGTTTAGTTTTCCCAACTCAGATGTTCCTGGAAGGGTGAAGTTCAATTGTACCTAAACAACTAAAGAGTGTTGATATCCCAAACTGTCTTTGGGTCTAGGTGTACCTCACGCAGAGACTAAATCAACAGCTTAACTATCTTCAAGGATGACATTTCTGTGAAATCTACAGTAGCCCTTGTAACAGGTTGTCGTGGTTTCAGGTCAGCTCAGCCAGTAACAAAGCACCACGAAGCCGCTCACTCACCCCCCACCCCCTCGCCTGGCCACGTTGGGATGAGGAGAAAATACAAAGGCAGGCTTGTGGGTCGAGACAAGGACTGGGAGGGATCACTCCCCACTTATGGTCACGGGCAAAAGACAGGCTCAACTTGGGGGAAAAAAACCAAAATCAATTTAATTTACTAATTTACTACAAATCAAAACAAAAACAAAACACAAAGGTATTAGGAAGGGAAACTAAACATCAGAACACCTCCCCCCACCCCTCCCTCCTTCCCGTCTCAGCTCCACTCCCGATGATTTCTACCTCCTCCCCCCGGCAGCGCAGGGGAACAGGGGATGGGGGTTGAGTCAGCTCGCCACACATCGTCGTTGCCGCTTCTTTCCTCAGGGGGAAGATTCCTCTCTCGTTCCCTGCTCCAACGTGGTTCCTTTCCGCGGGCTGCAGTTCCTCACAAACTTCCCTGGTGCGGATCCTTTCCGCGGGCTTCAGTTCTTCCCGAACTCCCCTGGCGCGGGTCCTTTCCGCGGGCTGCTCTCCCGTCTCACACTGCTTCAGCGCGGTTTTTACCATGGGGTTACGGCCACCTTCGGGAGCCTCCGCTCCACCGTTCACCCCCATGGGCTGCAGGGCCATCAGCCTCCTCAGGCGCCTCCTCCTCCCCCTCCACTTCCATGATTCCAGTGTCGGCAGCGATGTTCCTCTCAGGTTTCCCAACCCCCACACTACCGGTTCCCCTTCTTAAATATGTTTCCCAGAGGCGCTACCACCGTCACTCCCCGCCTAGAGGCGGGTCCGACATTTTGGCGCGCGCGTCCGACATTTTGGGGCGGCGAATTCTTCCAGCAACTCCTTAAAGGGGCCGCCTCTGCAGCCCCCCTCCCCTGCCACCAAGGAAAACCGCGCCACACAAACCCATAACACAGGTAGATAATTATTTAAGAAAATGCATGTATTAAATATTGCGGGAGTAATGTCACAAATATCACATACTCAGAGACTACAAAAGTGTGACACAGTACCAGAGTACAAAATCTTCTCATAATAATACTCCCTGCAGCATCTGCAATTTATTAGTGCAAAATTACGGTAAGTGAAATACAAACTATAGGAAAAAGGACTATGACAGCATGGGAATTAGCTAAAAGGGGACTAGGATAATCTACCAGTAATGTTACTCTCCATTCTAATTCCAATTCATGGGCAAAAAGTGAGGATGAAAATCTCTTGGGGTGAGGGCAGTGGGAATGTATTAACAAGTATCAGAAGAAAAAGATTTTTTAATATATATAATTCTAGATGCATACACACACAGAAGCTGCATGGACAAATACAGAACAGTGGCATGATTTTGGAATAGTCTTTCAAAAAAGTCATCCTAAATGGTGGGTGCTGACAAAAATCATTCTATTCCACCACATTCAAAATACTGCAAAAATCAGTTATAGGCTAAAGAATTTTTAAAAGTTAATATAGTGATTTCTTTGCAGATATGCAAACTGACTCTTCAACATGCAGCTATCACTAGAATCCAGGGACCATTCTCTTGTTTAAAGACTACATCACTATGACCACAAAGAGCACAAGTACCACCAGACTGCCTAACCACAAGCAAAAGATCTGTACGCTGCAAGCTAAAGACAAGCAAATCAACAGCAATAAAAAAACAACAACTTAAGCACAGTTTTGAGCTATTTTCTGAAAAGATTCAGTATGTTCCAGACTCAAACACTGCATCATAGCTTAGTCTCTCTCATTTACCCACTGTGAACCTAAAACTAATCTAATTCTAATTGCCATGGAAACAGGAGCATAGAAACAAAATCCCTTGGTGCCCTACAAGAACAGGACAGTAAAATTACCTACACATTGACACAGCTACCAGAATGTATTAACAATACACAATTTTGATCTCATTTTAAGCTCTAGGGTGAGCTTCATTTGTTTTGTCTTTGTTTTCCTATGAAATATGCTCCATACCCATCAGAAATCTGCTTGTTTCACATCTGCAGTTTGTTTATGGAAGCGGCCAACAATTATAAAATTACAGTACACGCTCTAAATAATTTTCTAGAAAAAGGACTAATCCAAAGTGGTATTATTTCCATCAACATACATAGTAAAACAGTAAGGGCTGATGGAGCACATATACATCAGAATAATGTATTTTCCAATTATGAAAAAAATCATATGTTCTGTATTTGTTACTCTTCCAAATGGTTCAGATCTGTTATGTTCAACGTCACTACAATATGCAAAGCCTATTAAAAGCAATGGACAGGGATTGAGATAAGATATTAAGTACAGAGCTGGTATGTCACTGACTCACAATACAGTCTGAATTCTAATCTTGTTTTTATTAAACACATTCACAGAACACACTACTACATTATTTTATACGTCCCATAATGTAATCCAGGAGTATTAATAAGGCACACAGCCATTAGCATAATAGTATTTAAACAGAAAGGAAACTAAGCAGTTTGCAACCAATCCTTCATGCTTTCAAATTTATTAGATCATTTATGAATAAACTTGAAGTAAACAGATGACTGAAGACCTAGCCAATACATGCTGCTTCATAGGTGAAGAGCTTTAACTCAGAATAAGATCTATCGAAACATCGTAAGTGATCACATAAGAAACTTTTTGTGGCAATTTCTGTTTGGGACAATTCTGTAAAATTAAAATGAGGCTCCCCACAGAACTTGACCAACTTCCTTCCTCTAGAATGACCTGTGAATGAATCAAAAGAACACTACTACTTTTGAGTAACACCAACAGCAACATTATTGCATAACCAATCGCTGAATATTTCATATTGTTCAAAGTGAAAGCTAAAACAAGTAATTCTTTAAAAAATAATTGACTGAAGAAATTTGCTGCCCATATATGCTACTCAACATCTCTACAATATCTCAGATCAACTCTGGATAGCTTATGGATCCTCTGAAGCAGGAAGGTTTTACTGAGGCAGCAGTCAAAAGCTTAATTAAAATGCAGTCAACCAAAGAAATCAGCGAAATTAGCAGCAGTTTGTCCAATATGATTGATCTGTATACAGGTATTGTATACTCAAGCGTTAATGTTTTCTCAACTGAATATTTATTTTTTTGGTATTTATGTGCAGTCCATATGATAGATTACAAAGATGATTTCTATGGGGGGAAAAAAAACCTCCAAGTCTAAAATTATATTGAATTTCCTTTCCAAAAATACTGGTACATGTTAAATTCTTTGTAATTTCATTATAGTTAAATTTCTTCAGGGGCTGAGAATGTGAAAACTTTATCTTAATTCCAGTAACAAAAGATTCCATGATTCCTCCATTACAAGAGCAAAGATACTACCAGCTATGAGGAGTTCACTTCCATCATGTTGCTGTGATGTGTCTTTAGACATTTTCTCATCTGTTTTCACACTAATCTTGACTTGTATCATTGACTCAGTAAAGAATATTATTCTAGAAATGTTGTTTTCCAGTAGCGTTAGGAAATCACCAATCAGGTTTTGGCTGCTGGGCTCTTCCAATAATTATAAGAATGAAGACTAAGATTGCTTTAGATAAGTGAAATGAGATGATGGCTCTTTCAATTACTGACATAATTTCTCAAGGGATGAAAGCTGAGGTGCATTGTAAAGTGATCTAAACATCAAGAATAACAGTATTTTCTTTGCCTCAAACTCAGAAGTTTCCAAATGCAGATAAAATGCAGTGCTTCTGCATATCACTAGTATACCGTAAGCGCCAGTCCTGAGCATGATTAGTGATTCACCTCAGGGCCACGCTACCAGATAAACAAAAGGGTTAAGGATGCACAGGTTGAGGCTACAGATAGAAGGGACAGAGCAAATATTAAATGGTCATAACAGACCATATATATACTCTCCACCCCTAGCCTACTGACTTCTGTCACGCTCTTGGTGAAAGCCATCTCTACTACTGTATTTACCACCCTTTCTAAAGCACCCTTCCCAGGAAATGGTCATTAAGAGAGAAAGGACAAATAAGTTTGTGTAAGCACAGGTTTAATATCAGGATGGATAGATGCCTTCCAAACACTCTGACAATCCAAGGGTTCTAAAGATGAACTTCATGTCTCTGGCATCATGTATCTACCTGGTAATTTTAAAAATTACTTTTCTCAAAGGATTCCACTATTCTAGAAAGTATATTCAAGGTAATTTATTACTATTAATTAGCTGACTGAGTATATCTGAAGCCTACAGTGTTTGTGTTGTTAAGACTTAAAAAATTTTTGTTCTTAGAAAAACAATCAGTATAACTAATACTTAATGAAATTACATATTAAGAATAAGAAGTCTCCTTGAATATCAGAAACTCAACTAACATGCACCTCAAGGTTAAGCTGTTAAATAAAACATGGTAACACAAGAAGTGCTTTAAATGGCAGGTAGCAAGAACACCAGTAAGACTTATTCCAAAGACTTTGCTCCAAAATCATCAAGTTTATGTGATACTTACAGCTTCTTCCCTGACAAGATAACAAGAGACTCAATTGCAACTTAATACGATTTAAAGATACAAATGCACCTACTTTCCCTGAAGCCGGGTAAAAAAAATTTTTTTTTTTTTTTTTTTTAGTATTACCAAGCGCACTGTGTTTTATTAGCTGAATAGCTAGTACAAACCATCTGTCATCTCTGACCTTCAGAAGAACTCTGTCCCATGTCAAAAAAATGGATACAATACTTTCATTTTTGTTGCTCTGGTGCTACAGTTCAGTAACTACCTCGGACCTAAAGCAATACATTCCTTTCTAATCATTATGGCTTCTGTTATAAATGGTTACATTTTTTAAGAATAAATTCAAAGCTCACAGAACATGTCAAACCAACAGTTTTAGAGCCTGATGGTCATTATTTACTAACGGTGTGATCCTGCTTAATGTCTCTCAACTACCACCTGAAGAGAGTAATTAAAACCATACACCCATCTATCCATTGACTTCACTACTGAGATCTTTCTCTTTCCTATCAATTGTTACATTGCCTTTTTTTTTTTTTTTTATAAAATGCATGGACACCTGCTTCAAATTGAACTTCATACATTTTACAAAATCTACAGCAAACTTCACAGGGTAATAGAATCTAGTAACTACAGGTGTGGATTATAACCAAAATTCAAATATTTCATAATCCTATTACAAACATGCATTCTCATGAGAACAAAATGTTTTATACCATTTTAAGGCTGTCACTAGACACATAAAAGTGAGAAAGGCTTTATAACCCTTGCTTTCTAGAGTAGTTTTAGGAAATGCAGCAAAATTACTCTCATCTCCCATTAATTGGTTCAAGATCAAAACCTAAATCTTCTTTCAATTTGGTTTTACCTCAAAATACTCCAAAGACTGCAAGCCACCTAGCTCCTCCTCTATTTAGCAGTTTCCTTTTCAACTCTACAGAGCTCTATACAGCAACTCCCACCTACAGTTTTATTTCATCTTCCTTTTCAAAGAAGCCTCCCTGAAAATAGTCTTTAATTTTTCTTTTGTACTTTTTATTCCTCCCTTCTCTGTACATGCCCATATACAAATATGTGGCTATAAACCAGGAACACAATATACTCCGTGTATTTCACTATGATTCCCTCCTTTAAAAAGTGTTATAATGAGCTATATATTTCAAATATTGTGATGGGTTGACCCTGGCTGGATGCCAGGTGCCCACCAAAGCCGTTCTGTCACTCCCCGCTTCAGCTGGACAGGGGAGAGAAAATATAACAAAGGGCTCCCGGGTCGAGATAAGGACGGGGAGAGATCACTCAACCAATTACCGTCACGGGCAAAACAGACTCAACTTGGGGAAAATGAACTTAATTTACTGCCAATCAAACCAGAGTACAGTAATGAGAAATAAAACCAAAATCTCAAAACACCTTCCCTCCAGCCCTCCGTTCTTCCCAAGCACAGCTTCACTCCCAGATTCTCTACCTACCCCCCCCAGCAGCGCAGGGGGATGGGGAATGGGGGTTACGATCAGTTCATCACACGTTGTTTCTGCCGCTTCATCCTCCCCAGGGGCACGACTCATCACACTCATCCCCTGCTCCAGCATGGGGTCCCTCCCATGGGAGACGGTCCTCCACGAACTTCTCCAACGTGGGTCCTTCCAACGGGCTGCAGTTCTTCACAAACTGCTCCAGCGTGGGTTCCCTGCGGGGTCACCAGTCCTGCCAGAAAACCTGCTCCAGTGTGGGCTCCTCTCTCCACAGATCCACAGGTCCTGCCGGAAGCCTGCTCCAGCTTGGGCTTCCCACGGGGTCACAGCCTCCTTCGGGCATCTACCTGCTCTGGCGTGGGGTCCTCCACTGGCTGCAGGTGGATATCTGCTCCACTGTGGACCTCCATGGGCTGCAGGGGAACAGCCTGCCTCACCACAGTCTTCCCCACGGGCTGCAGGGGAATCTCTGCTCTGGCGCCTGGAGCACCTCCTCCCGCTCCTTCTTCACCGACCTGGGGGTCTGCAGGGCTCTTTCTCCCACATACTCTCACTCCTCTCTTCAGCTGCCGTTTCTGTCTGCCCGTAACTTTTTTCCCCTTCTTAAATATGTTATCACAGAGATGCTACCACTATCACTGATGGGCTCGGCCTTGGCTAGCAGTGGGTCCGCCTTAGAGCGGGCTGGTATTGGCTCTTTCAGACAAAGGGGAAGCTTCTAGCAACTTTTCATCAGAAGCCACCCCAGCAAACCCCCCCTGCTACCAAAACCTTGCCACAGAAACTCAATACAAATATATAAACATATTTACATGTTTATAATATATCTACAGACATATAATCAATATAAACATTTTTATCCATAAACTTTATGAGACAAAGTTATTAATAACAGCTTTATATTTAAGAAAGAGAATCATACATGGGTCCTCAAGCACAACCGCTATGTAACCAGCCTGTTTCTTCCAAATTTACTAATCGAGAAGCATGAGAAGGGGCAAATTTAGCTACTCTTTAAATTAGATGTTTATATTTAACAAAGTTTTGTGTGACTGGTCAATCTTTTAAGCTTTCAATTTTTCTGTCCATCCCCCCCTGTTACTGTGTCAGGTACATTTTTCTATGCAAATGTCCTTGTTTCTTCCCAAGTTTTTTTTATTCTTAATTCAGAAATAGCATACTAATGCACTCTTTTTTCTCCTTTTTTTTTTTAATTAAACTGCAGAATCCACCAGCAATCCAAGTAATTCTGGGGTTTTGATTAATTTTTACAGACAGTACTAGAAAAATATCCAGTGTATTAATCTATACTGTGTTAAATCAGAATACCTCTTTCCTATAGACTACAACAGCAAGCTTCATGTTACCTCACCAATATGAAATGTGCTCAGCATCAATACTGTGCAGAAACACATTGGTTTGATTGGCTACACCTATACTATGACTAGAGAATGTTTCTCAACAGCTACACCCCCAAAAGGAAATCCTATTTCACTGTTTTCTGCTGAGACAAGATCAGGAAATACCTCCAACCTGGTCGTCTCCAGCCTGGATGCCAGAGAATGGAGATCCAGGTGCCATCAGCAGCCAGTAACAACTGTATTACATTTCAGCCAGGTCCCTGCTCAGGATGCTCAGAGGCCTGAACTCCAGACACTTAGAGCCTGTCAGCAGCAAATTGTACAAATGAAATCATGTTGATACACAGTCAAAATAGACTGGAAAAAGAATGTAATGCATTTAGAATAATTTAGAGCATTAGTTCTATTCTTAATTATAATAATTCTCACTAATTATTATTGAAGACACAAATACATTATTTTAAACATGCTGCATACAAGGCATAAGATGTCTGTTGTGCGACAACCCTTGAGACTGACTTTTATAAAAATCTATTTCTAATTGGTTTGGAAATAAACAGGAAAGGACTTGGATAAGTAGAAAACAGTGTATCAGTTCAACAACACAAACCATCCATGAAGTTCTACAATGCAGACACAAGAAAATGAGTTTTCAATGACATCCCATTGTGTCATGACAGCCATCAAGCTCACAGAAGAGAATGCACATTACTGGAATGATCTAGCTAACAAAGAGGAGTTGTTCTTGCACCAAGCTCTTTGGTAGCATGCTGACATGGACTTAAAGCCTAAGACTGCAGAACTACTATGCAAAAGCATAGTTGTTTTCTAGTAAAATCTGACATATGACATGCCCCCAAAATTCCAGCCAAACATTAAGCAAGGATTAAAAACAACAACAAAACCCCTCTAATCAAAGTCTAATTCTGATATATAGGCTTCTTAAGCTGTCAGCAGGCGATAGATTTGGGAAGTATGTGACACTATTTCAGTGATTTTAATGCAATGGATTATTTGGGCAATACTAGTCCAAACACTGAATGAAGTACAACCAAATCAAAACCCAGAACCATTTTAGGTGCAAGGGGAGTGGGGAAACAGGGAATCCTAGAAACATAACAGAGTAACTAAAATAATGTCTATTTGCACTCCGCAGGAGATTCTATCAAGGCATAACACTAAACTCATTTGAACAACAAGTTATAATTTATCATAAATGATGTCAAAATACACAAACTCTGAAACATTAGACAGAAATACATCTTATACTACACTGGTTACGAAGTCAAGCTGAATCATCAAAATAAAACTTTTTCCATCTTGACTTTTGGAAAAAAAGCGAGAATAAAACACTAATCTTCACAAGACCTCACCTCACACAGACCCATTTGCCAGATCTTCTGGTCAGCTTTCTAGTATTATTTAATCTTCCAGAGGTTCATGCTACTTTATGTTTCCAAAAGAAGACTGAGTGAGAAGGATCTCAAGTGGACTCCTGGCCTAGCCAAAAAACTGAGTCTAAATTAACTGAAATTTAGATGCAAATGCTAAGCCTGCTTGATCTTTCATTACATTTTCACAGCTTTGCTCTGCTATCTGTATGCCAACACTCTCTCAGGTAGTTTTTGACACCCTGACTGGCATACTTACAACTACTCAGGTTAATGCTGCAAATGGCCATTCAGCCACAATTCACTCTCACTTACTCTACAGAAACCCTTGCTCCACCAAAAACATTAAGTCCCAGGAATCCACAGGCTTATTCCAATCTGAACCTAAGGGCAGGACTTCTATTAAATATAATGGGCACTTTGTGTCAAGATTAAGAGGAAAAATATTTTGTAGTCTTTAA
>VYZV01007765.1:933-12434 GCA_013401275.1 Pandion haliaetus | reverse complement strand
CAACCTAAACGATTCTATGATTCTATGAGCTGTGAGCTGGATTTGTTGTGTTTTGTCTAAGTTCAGCCCATGTAGTACTGTATACCTGGTGCTGGAAGCCACTTGAACTGCTCAGCTGCTTGGAAGGTGTAAATGGGAGCCCCCCTACCACTGACCTCCTTTCCTATACAATTTGAGACAATTAGGATGAACCTTTCTTTCTTCAGTCACTGAAGACAGACCTACAATTTGGTGAATTCCACATGGCTATGCTGGAACTTTGTAACACACACAGTAAAAAATTTTTTATTGTAAAACCAAATCTCTATATGTATTCTGGAAGAAACTGCCACTGCAGGCAAAACTTCAGATGTCTTTTAATAGTTCTCAGTTTTGCCCATTCTCTTGTAGAGAAGAGGAGGAAATGGTGTGTAGTAACAGAATATGCATATCTATTAACTTGGAAAATTTTTCAAAGAAAAGACCTTACTACTCAAGTGGCACAATATATATTTCCTGTAGTTTCTCATTTGTTCTGTAAATAAACTGATTTTTACTTCAGCTGGATTTCCTGTTTTCTTTACAACTTTTCACAGCTGGCTTTGTCCCAGCTCTAGAGCTTGCTGGATGTCTCTGTTAGCCAACAGAACTCACCAGGTAGAACTCACCCAGCAAAGCAAACAAAAAGCTCAAAAGAGTGAATTTGTTGGGCTAGCAGCCAAGGGTCTGGTACATTCCACAGCAGTACAAATGAAAGAAACTTGGTGCTAACAAGCTAATAGATCTGCTCAGATTTTACCTAACCAGCCCTACACTCAAACTGGTTGTCATCATCATACTTCATGCATTTACTTAGGCCAGAAACAACAATAGATAGAATTTTGTATTGGTAAGGTTTTTTTGTTTTTTGTTTTTGTTTTATCAAAGATAATACAAATAAGAAGAATGGATAGAAATACCTGGTAGCAGAATAAAAAATTTTCTGGGAATGACTGCATTGACTTTTCCCCTCCACTACTCCCACCAACCTTAATCACTTTAAGGGAAAAGCTACCTCGTCCTGCAAGTGACTGCAGCATGGAGCTAGAAGTAAAGCTATCAGGGAGTATCTAACACAATTAACAATTCAGCAAAGACCACATGCTGACATATACAGGTCTAGCAAGGACGCCTTGAGTATTTTCTTGGACACCTCACCCTAAATGAAATGTGTGGTGCTGTAGTCTAACTGTTAGAGCTAACTACATTAAAGCTAGGAGTCTTTCAATCATATCTCTAACAACACTATAATCCTGCTCTTATATCTCAGAAAAAAATATTAATGAGGCAAGAAAATATTAACGATTCATAGTAAACAGACTTCCTTTCAAAAGATTCATTCTTACTCCTCAAGAAGTCAGACTAGAAAATTTAAGTGAACACATTATATATAAGTATATAAACATCATGATAAAAGTAAGAATGTCACCATAACTAGTAACATAATTAGTAACAATATCACAAATGAATATTTTAAGAAATAAAAAGGCTCTTGACAGTAAATCAGATCTTACCACAAGATTAACAGGGAAAAAAAAGGAAGTTGTACAGCCAAGTAGTTATGCATAGTCTAAAAGTTTAGCAGAAGTGATGACTATTCATTTTTTAGTAAAGGTCAATCTAGTGAGAAAGCTGAGCACGTTCACCTCAGAACCAACTGGCAGTTTGGCCTTATTGATTCAACATGAAGCAAAACTGAGCTCAATGCAGAGTTACTGAGCTCAATGCAGACATAATTAGGTAAAATTTCCACTTAACATGAGATTTTCATCTCTGTGTTTAAGCAGTAACTATAAAAAAATGTGTCTACCCATAATTTACTCTCTAAAACCTGGCAATAATTCTGAAATGCCTAAGAGTACATCTTTATCACAGACTGTAGAGAAGACAACTAACATTTTAAAGAATCAAGCTCAGGTCCCAGCAACAGTTTAGCTGAGGTAGCATTGAGATTGGCACAAATTAATTCAGAGCGCAAAAAAGAAGGAAAAATTAACCCTAATGAATTCTTGCACTGCTTCATCTTGTTGCTTGAGGTTTCACAATTGCTTATTTAAGGCTACATCAGGTCCCCACACTATACTGCAGCATAGATATCATTATTTAGAAGCCTAGCCTTCATTTTTAAATACTCTAATCCATCTAGGATGTAAGTATTATTCAAATTGAGAACTACAGACTAAATGATAAAGGATATGATTTTCAAAAGTGTCATAAATTTAGTTAAAAGTGAAGGTGAAAAACCAGTACAGGTGGATGTGGCTGCTGATAGATAAATGCAGCACTAATGTTACTCCCTACTTAGCTTTTAACTGAGTAACAATCAAAATATCCATCTTTCTTGCAAAGCATGAAAAACCTCTTGGCATTAGTAGACCATACTGTTCTGCAAGAGTACTGCAAGAGCAAAATGCAGCAGAGGCACGTCAGATAGTGCCCCCTGAGTTAAACAAAGGAAGAAGCAACCAGAAAGGATTTTTTGTTTCCAATACATAAAAATGTGTAATTCATTCCACCCTTACAAACTGGTCTCAAGCAAAGTACGCTTTGAAAACTGTTTCTAAGAACTTGACAGTAGGGAGAAAAAAGTATTTTCAAAGATGAAGCAGGGCTTGCCTACCATTTTCTAGTTTTAACTGTAAATTCTTACAGGATATCATTATAATTGCATGGATGATTTAAGTAACAGGAAACCAAATAACCAAATATTTTGAGAATAATCAAGACCTACACTACCTCATCTTTTAGATATTAAAATCAGATTTCTTAAATTAAGCTTGCTTTCAGAGTATTTGTGTACAAGCACTATTTCAATATGCAAACCCTTTAAGATGTCTCACACTGCAAGTTCTGGGCTCACAAGCTCTCTGTGGCTGCTTATTTTTTTTTAGGAAATAAAAATTAAGTGGTGGTTGTGGTAAACTGTTTCCTCCTCCACCGCAAGACAGAAAGCACACAGCAGATCTCAAAATGACTGAATGCGTCTCCACCTCCATGCTCAAAATTGTTGAATAAAGAAGGAATCTTTATTACCTCTCCCACCAGTCTGTTCTGAAGCTACCCAGCAAGGCTCAGGAGACACATGAATGAATTAGACTGAAGAATGAATGCCTCGGAAGGCTGAGAAAACTAAAACTGGGAACTGTTTGGTAGGAGCAAAGGTTAGGTTGGAATAAGAAACAGAATTAGGCAGGCAACTAGCACAGATGGGAAAGTGTGAGAAAAACGAAAGAAATAGCACTTTGTTCCCAGCCAGTCTGTGACAGTTCACAGATCATTAATCTAGAATCTAAAAAATCTAGACAACTGTACTGCTTAATAGAAAAGGGAGATTAAGGAGTGCATGTGTACATACTCAAGACAACTTTTAAATTTAAGCCATGAATTAGAATAAAATCATGATTAGTGCTCAAAATTGGCTAGGTGCTTCTGTGAAAATTCCATACCTCAAATATTCATACTTATGTTTTCAAATGAACCTAATAGCTCTGTCAATGATTCTTACAGAACACAACATCCATTGGCTTAGAACCAGCCAACAGGGAAGAGCAAGCACAGAGGCACTTAATGCTTTAGTGCTAAGAAACATTTACAAGATTGAGGGATCAAGCTAGTGCTCCAGTACTGCAGTTCAAAGTAGACTCCAATGAAATTCTCACTAATTTCACTGAGGTAATAGTTTTGACATGGGAGAGTTTTGTAGTCAGACGTTTTACCCAACTATCTTGAAGATTTTCATCAAACCATGCTGAAGAAGAGGATTTTATCTCACCTCCTGAATAAGAGCATTATGTCGCAACACTTTACGTGGTTTCATGATACGGACTATAGCAGCTTGAAGATACATTTTTCTGTCTTCATCTACAGCACTTCTGGTCTGCTCCATCTCCTGCGATATAGGAAAAACAGTAATGCTTAAAATATAGGAAGATCAATAAACACTTCATAGAAGTATCTTTAACCTATACTTTTTACTTTATTAAAAGTGGTCAGTTAATAAAAAAATATAGGTGAAGTTCAATTCCAGGCAAAGTACTTCCATAAATCAAGAAAACCAAGTTTCATGGAAGTCAGCAGGAAGGTAGGAGAGACATCCAAACCAACGTTTTTGCTAGGGAGAAAGGCAGGCAGAATTTACTGTAATGTATTGAGTTTGGCAGCTCATGTCTCTTGTACAAAATTCTATGTCTTAGGACATACAGAGGGAACACGGATTACCAACACCAGAGTTAACTTTAGTTGCCAAAGGACACAAAACCATAGGAAAACAGAGTTGATTGGTTCTTCTGTTCTTGGAATAAGTTGCTTTATAAACACCACCAACAAAAAACTCTCATTAGATAAGACAAGCTAAATATTAATCCCATTTGGTAAAAACAAGACAAATAGCTCGTTTATCTTTTTCTTCTACTTTCTTACTCCCTATTCCATCTTCTTCTGCCTATACTTTTAAGTACAAAAAATTTGCAGTGCTTAAGCATTAAACTTAAACAATTTCTTTACGGTGATATAAATCTTACACAGGGACTCTTACATCTGCTTACACCAAACTAATACAATAAATTTGTTTTTAGAAAAATAAGCTTCCTAAGCTGTTCAAGCTAGGAACACCAAAGAATACTTGCCTGTGGCGTGTCTTTCTGCATTGATGTAGTAATTTTAAATTTTGTTCGTTTACTGCTGAAGTTCATATTTAATGAAAATGTAGACTCTGCCTCTATATCTTCCTGCAATAAAGAATCTTTTTAAGGAATCAGAAATGGAACCAGAAAATGACAGCAATTTACTCTGAAAAATCAGTTAGGGGTTTGCATACATACAAACAATTTCAGATTTGTAGTTGGAAATTCTAAAATGCCACTTGAACCAGGTCAATTTTTTTATGCTACAGTTTAACTAACTAACCTAGAAATCAAGTCTATTTTACAAAACAGTATAAAGAACTTTGACATACATTAATTTTGTTAACAAGTCAGTATGATAAAGCAATTTCTGTTTTAATACTTTGGCAGCTTATCTTAGTTGCAAACACTCTCCCTTTAAATTAATTTTCTCCCTGCAAAGAAAGTAGGAGTTGCATTTATTTATGGAAGAACCTCAAAAGAGACAGCTATTGCTTTCACAACTATTACTAATGTTGCCTTCCAGAACATCAGGAAAAACATCTAAGCATTTTGTTATGTTATAGCAGAAACAGTTGACAACTGCAACTTCTACAGTTTCACATCTATCTATTCTTTTCCAATTTTTTCCTGTCAGAATCTCAATTCTTTTCCACATGTAAAAGTCCATTTCTTTCAATAAATGTTTACTATTCCCTGCAGTCCAAACACCTTTGTGTTCAACTAACAGGATGACCTGACCAATCTTTGCAGTTTCCAGGCAAGAGTCTGTAAAAGTATTACCAATTTCCAGCACAATAAAGTTACTGGGCTTCCTTTGACTTTGGAATCTTGCCAAACGATGGTTGCCTCAAGTGCAAATACTTTAGTAAACACAGTCAATATTTATCTAAATAAATATTCAAAGTAATATTATTTCTAATTTTATATTCTGCAACAAATATTCTTTATTATAATATTTTATAATATCCAGGCATAGGATAGAAAATTTAACATGAAAGGGGAAAGATCCACAGCTTTAAAAAATATAAACTAACATTAACTTTTAACATTATTCTGCTTACACGGTTGAGTATAAACCAAAATAAATTGTGTGTTGTGCATGAACTCAAAAAGCATGATTCTAAGAACCAATAACGATTTTCCCAAAAGTTTCTTGGTTTTTTTTCCTCTTTCAGAAAAAGAACAAACAAAAGCAAACTACAACATTTAATACACTGTACTTTTCTTTGTGGCTCTTATACAGGTAAAGAGAAGTTAGTGTATTTAATTTCACTGCTTAAGCCACTAAAGTTCACTGGCTTATTCAATAAGTAAGCTGATAGACTGCCTACAGATCTGCTTTCACATTGCTGGATGGAGTGCAAAGAAAACAGAATTAGCAGATGTGTTTGAATACAACAGCCTGGAAGTTGAAGAACCAGAAAACACAGTGGTAAACATTAAAAGGTAAAAGGGTTGGTAAGCTGTATCATTCACTCTTCAATGACATATGCTTAAAGAAAATGGGCAAACCTTATAAAACAGTTACAAATAAATGTAAATCCTTTCAATAATGGGCAACTTTCTAAGATTATGAAAAATCTCACTGTTTTCTATAATAGCTCCCAGTGTTACATTTCACCCATGGTTTAACAGACATCTTCCCAGTCACTGTTCCAACCTGATCTCATTTCTAGATATTGGAAACATGTGCTATGCTTCAGCCAAGCATCAGATCTTCCTTGTGATCTCGCTTTCCATTTTCAAATATTTTCCTGGTTTAAAAAAAAGAGCAGCTATCAGAGCAGCTTTGGATTTCTCCTCATAAGGGAAGTGAACAGCTTATCTTAGTTTCTTCTGCCTGATGCTGTCTGAAAAACAGGCTTTCTGGGCTAGCTGGAAGGACATGCTAAAGTTTGTATGGTATGCACAGGCACTACCATAGTGTTTTGTGCGTAACAGACATCCGTGCCCTTCGCTGTATGGGAAAAATGGTAACTGGTTTCATGTAGGTCATACAGAAGGATGAGCCAGAGGCAGAAACAGAACCTTTATCAACCATTGCTTTAACCACAAACAAAGCTCAGCTATTACTGGAATTCATGAAACTCATGGAATGATAGAGTTTGGCCAATCGCAGCAAAAATCCTCTCACACAAGCCCTCCTTCCTCCTCCAGCAATCTGTCAGCAAGGAAGAACATGGTTGTTGTTACTTTCAGTCTCTTAATCCCACAAACATTTTTTTTAGGATCTCTGTAAGACTCTTTGGTTTACTACTCGGTCTCCTTCCCATGATTCAGTGCAACATTGAAAGTGGTGTGCTTAAAGAGTATTCCCCTCCAACAGCAATGAGTCTAAAGCCATATGAATTAAATGCAACAGAAACCCCTGCTGTTACCGGCATAGAAACCCTATATGACACAGATAGTCTACTTCCTCCTGTCTCTTTCCTTAAAAATACAGACTTATAATTGTTCACAAGGGTCAATAATATAGTTTAGGAAAAAAAAGCAAACAGTGATTCTTTTACAGTAAAAAAAGCCCTCAACAAATATTAGAATCACAAGACCGAAAATATGAAACTTTTTTATATCATTACTGCATACCTTGTCTGAGTCATGGTTGATCATTTTGACATCAAGTAAGGATTTGATGGTTTTTGACAGTTCCTTCTCATTCATTTGTGTACTATCCTGAAGCTCCTTGTAACTGACAGTTTCACTGTTGTTGAAGGCAAGCAACACTGCCATTTGGTATGTTGTGACCATGGCTACATAAGGTTTGCACAAATAATTCATTTTTACTTCACCTGTAACGATACAAGTAGTATTTTATAAACTGATGGAATGTGCCGAAAAGTCATCTGAAGCCTAACTACTAGAGCTCCTCATACATTTCCAGACATTCAATTCATACCCAAGGATGCATTTAACACTTGAAATGGGAAGATGAAAACTGATGTTGTGAATTTACAAATATAGAATGTGGTCTGTAAGAAAAAATCCTGATTAACTATGGATACTAGAAAAATAGTGTTATCATTAAAAAAGAAAACCTGCAGTGTTGAATTTGAATAATGCAATATAATTTATAGTAATAAAAAAAAGGAAATTCCAAAAAGCCTCAACACATTACAGTGCATAAACTTCAATTAGCAACAGCTTACACAGAATCACAGAACAGTGATTACAGAAAAGTTGTTCCAAGTAAAGTTTTAAAAACAAAATAAAAGACCTGTCATTACAAATTTTTTACAATATTCTTATAGTCTTCAAATTCCCCTGAAATTTAAAAAAAAAAAAAAAAAAAGAGAGAGAGAGAGGAAAAAAAGCACTGAAGAAATCTGCCTCAAAACAGATTTAGATTTTCTGGCTGAAGGTGAGTGTGCGTTAACAGCAACCTTCTATTATCAGAACTAAATTTTCATTACATTATATTGTTGCATGCTAGCCTGGTTTTCAGATCCATGTAACATGTTGTGGTGCTCAGTCGTTAAAGCCTGATACTGAAAACACTTGAAATAAAATACAATTGACTGATACTTACTAAAGTAAGCTACAATTGTATATATATCTTCTAAGATTTTTTTAAACATATATTTCTATATAGTAAGTATAACCATAATTAAATATATGTATGTATTTACTTAGATACTTACATATCTGAGTAAAATAGTATAATATGCATTCTTAAAATTCTTTAATATTCAGCTAAGGGACATCTGATACTACAGAAAGAATTTGTCCTAGTTTTGGGTGGGACAGAGTTAATTTATTTCTAGTAGCTGGTATAGTGCTATGTTTTGGATTTAGTATGAGAACACTGTTGATAACACACTGATGTTTTCAGTTGTTGCTAAGTAGTCTTTAGACTAAGTCAAGGATTTTTCAGCTTCTCATGCCCAGCCAGCAAGAAGGCTGGAGGGGCCCGAGAAGTTGGGAGGGGACACAGCCTGGACAGCTGACCCAAACTGGCCAAAGGAATATTCCATACCATGTGATGTCATGCCTGGTATATAAACCGGGGGGAGTTGGCCTGGGGGGAATCGCTGCTCAGGAACTAACTGGGCATTGGTGGGCCAGTGGTGAGCAATTGCATTGTGCATCACTTGTTTTGTATAATCCAATCCCATTTTTATTATTGTCATTTTATTATTGTTATTATTATCATTATTATCTTCCTCTTTTCTGTCCTATTAAACTGTTCTTATCTCAACCCACGAGTTCTACTTTCCTTCCCCCACCCCCCTCATTCTCTCCCCCATCCCACTGGGTGGGGGGAAAGTGAGTGAGCAGCTGCGTGGTGCTTAATTGATGGCTGGGGTTAAACCACAACACAAATCCAGTTATTAACTCAGCAGTTCTGTAGTGCAATTCTGTAGTTAAGAATGTGCAACCCTAGTTTTACTTGGATTTAATACATCACAGAAAACATATGCAAGTTTACAAAACATAAACTTTGGAAATACTAAGCAGCAAATATTAATTTATAATGCAAAATAAGTCAGTTGACTTATGAGTTGGAACATTATGTTGCATATAAAGTCTGTTGCCATTTGAAAAGGACTTTTAAAAAGTAATTGTCAGTTGTATAGAGCGTAAGTTTAGCAAAGCACTTATTTTTACCTGTACAAAGATAATGTAACCAAGTAAGCTTCCTTCCACTAAAATGCTGACTGTAAAATAATTCAAACTGCAAAACAAAATTAACTTCAATTAGTCACACTACTTAAAATAGTTTATTATCACAGTACCACCCCAGTGTAGAAATACTGGGTTTATGTTCACCATTTTGGATGCAAACATTGCAGATCAATTCATGACAGCATTTTCCTTTAGAAGATAGGTCATGACTGAACATCAGTCATTTACTGAACTACTTGAACATATTAACATACTTGATGACTAAATCAAAAAGATTGGTGACACATTCATACTCTCAAAGCATAAAATACTGTAGTTAAACAGTGTTCCAAAGTATCAACTTAACTGTTCCAAAGTATCAACTACTGAATTTAAAAGAATTTCTAGGAGGTTTTAGCAATCAATCTTGTTAGGTTTTATTATGCTGTTCCTTACAACACCATATAAAACTATGTCTATTTGTAGTCTTTCACCTTGGAGAAATTATTCTATGTTCCATGGTTTTGATTTCCTATTTAAAATCAATTCAGAAAAGCCACTTTATTGATTCATTTTTTTTTAACAACATCCTTCAGAAAACCATAAACTTTTAGTTAACAGGTACTTCCCTCAGTCAGCTACACATTGACTTTCATGACAAGTCTCATTGTACATTCCTGAACATATTTTTAGGGGGAATTCCAAAAGACAAAGCTTGAAAATGAGCACAGTTTTTGCCACCTTCCAATTTGGGTTTCAGGCTAGACACAACTACATAGTGTGCAAACATCTCAGGATCAATAAGTGACTACAGATCCTCACATTTCTGTTGAAACCTTCCAAAACCTATGTTCACAAAGAAGCACACATTTATGCTTAAGGAAGTAACATTTCAAAGTTGTGCTGACACCCAAAAATTGAAGCATACCCTCAAAATCAGTATTTTAAAAATCTTATATGCAAAAGAAGCACTAGTGGTAAAGCTAATTTAGTCCTTTTTTTTAATTATTTTTACATTAATTTCTTGACATTATGAGAAGTGCTACATCAATCATTCTGGAAAGCTTTTTTTCCTGATATTTAAATTATACAGACACACAAATATATAGCAGAACAGGAATATGAAAAAAAATTACCTCTAAACAACAAAAAGCCTTAAAAACAACTTAAAAAAATTCCTCTCTTCTTTAAGAAACAAAGTTTTTGGTTTTGTGCAAGTAAAAATTAGCTATGCAGTTTGAAATCTGGCACTAAAGTGCACAAGTCTGGCTACTGTAAATGAGACCACTTTCCACAAGACTCTAGGAATGCAATTCCTAGAAGATTCTTTCAAAGCTATATTTATGTACATTTAAATGTCATTTTCACCAATGGAGAATAAGAAAAGGATGGGCATAAATAACCTGTGGACTGTGATAAGAAAAATCAAATTTACAGAAAAGCAGCAAAATCATCTTATTCTCATATTATATATAATCCATCAATCCTGCCATTCCTGGAAACTAGGAAGCAATGGAGAGAGAATAAGAAAAAGCCCTAGGAAACAAAAGGAAGCACTGGATTTTGAAGAACAATTAAAGATATTCTAGAATGTTTAAAAAAAACTTTTGAGGACATGGCTTCCACCTTATTTATTCTGTGGGCTAAACTGATACAGAAAAGATACTCTGACAAGAAGGAAAAGAAGAATTTCTCCAAGACTAAAGTGGAAGTTTATGGTAAGGCTTGTAAAAATCAAGATTTATTTTAACATATGCAATGTAAGAGTCTGATCACTTTGCTTGTAAGGAGAAATATGAAAATGGGGATTTTTAGTAGCACTGTAGTATCTACAGCATTTGCTTGGATGTCCTCTGAAAATAACTGAAATTTGGCTGAAAATCCAGCAGAAAAACTAAAAAAGAACTCTGACCTTAATCCTATGTATTAGCCCTATAGCCGAGAGGAACAAATCAAACTGCATATATTGGCAAGTGCCTGCTAAACCTTAGTTTTAGTATTTTAACTTTTTTTTTTTTAAGAAAAGAATTCAGAAATTTTGCTCTCATACTTCCCATCTGAAAGAAACAAGAAAGTATGGCTTGCAGACTAATCCTAATTTAAGGTCTAACTACTTTCTGGTAATAAGAAAAACATAAGCAGATTTACAGAATCTTTCCTTAAAACGGGATCAAATCTCCCTAAACCCCACGTAGCCAACACTGTGTATACACCAATTTGGCTCACTCTGATTTGGTCTGGCAACTGTGATTAACA